>PVKV010037305.1:0-14885 GCA_004027835.1 Alouatta palliata
GGAAAGGAAGGGAAGGGGAGGGAAAAAAGAAAGGAAAGGAAAAACAGAAAGTTTTCCTAAACTTGAGGAAGATATAAATATCCAAGTCTAGGAAAGTCAGAGAATACCAAACAGATTTGACCCAAATAAGATGACTCCAAGGCATATAATAGTCAAATTCTCAAAGGTCAAAGACAAAGAGAAGATCCAAAAGTAGAAAAAAAAAAAAAAGGAAAGAAAGAAAGAAAGAAAAAGCAATAACATATAAAGGAGCTCCAATTCATCTGGCAACAAACTTATTAATGGAAATCATACAAGCCAGGAAGGAGTAAAGGACAATTTCAAATGGCTGGAAAAAACAAAACCAAACCACGCAACTGTCATCTAAGAATGCTGACTGCAATGAAGTTTTCCTTCAAATATGGAGATACAAAGTCTTTCCCAGATAAACAAAAGCTGAGAGAATTCACTACCACCAGGCCCATCTTGTAAGAAGTGCTAAAGAGAATTCTTCAGTTTGGAAGAAAAAACAGTAATGTGCAAAAAGAAAACATTTGAAGGTGTAAAACCCACTGGTAAAATTAAATACACATGCAAACCCAGAATATTATAATACTATAATTGTGGTGCACAATCCATTTATAACTCTAGAATAAAGCCCAAAAGAGAAATATATAAAAAACAATAACAGCTACAGCAACCTGTTAAGAGATAGGTAATATAAAAATATGTAAATTAAGACAACTGAAAGTCAAAATGCAAGAGAGGGATGAAGTTAAAATGCAGGGGTTTTTTTGTTTTTCTTTGTTTCTATTCTTTTCTTTGTGGTCTAAGATAAGTTTTCATTGCTTTAAAATAACTTGTTATACCTAAAAGATGTTTTTTGTAAGCTTCATGGTAACTGCAGTGCCAACACCTATAATAGATTCACAAAAATAAGAAGCAGTGAATCAAAACATACTACCAGAGAAAATCACTTAACCACAAAGATAGAAGGAAATAAAGAAAGGATAAGAGGAGCTGCAAAACAACCAGAAAACAAGCAACAAATGATAATAACACTGTATATAAATGAACTTAATCCTCCAATTAAAAGCCATAAGGTGATTGAATGGAAAAAGAAACAAGACTAACTATATGCTGCCTACAAGAAACCCCCTTCACCTACAAGAAACACATTGCCTGAGAGTGAAGGAGTGAAAAAAACATATTCCATGCAACTGGAAACTGAAACAAACAGGAGTGGCTATACTTGTATCAGATAAAATAGACTACAAATGAAAGACTGTGGATGAGACACAAAGAATATCACTATATAATGATCAAGGGGTCAATTCAGCAAGAGGATATAACAATTATAAATATCTATGCACCCAATACCAGAGCTCCAGTATATGAAGCAAATATTAATAGATCTAAAGGGAGAGACAGACTACATTACTATAAAAGTTAGAAACTTTAACACTCCATTCTCAGTAATAGACAGATCATCCACATAGAAAATCAACAAAGAAACAGCAGAGTTAAACTACACACTAGATTTAATGGGCCTAACTGACACTTACAGAAAATTTCACCCATCTGCTGTAGAATACACATTCCTTTCATCAGCATATGAAACATTCTCCAGAATAGATCATATCTTAGGCCACAAAATTCTGATTAAAAAATTTTAAAAAGTAGAAAACATATCAAACATCTTTTCTGATTATAATAAAACAGACATCAGTAACAAGAGGAACCTCAGAAACTACATAAACACGTTCAAATTAAACAGCATGATCCTGAATGACCAATAGGTCAATGAAGAAATTAAGAAGACAAGTTTTTAAAGTCTTCAAACAAATAAAAATGGAAATAAAACATAAAATCTATGAGACACAGCAAAAGTAGTATTAACAGGGAAGTTTATAGCAATACATGCCTATCTCAAAAACTAGAAGGCCAGGCACAGCGACTCACACCTGTAAGTCCTGTGCTTTGGGAAGCTGAGGCAGGAGAATTGCTTGAGACCAGGAATATGAGACCAGCTGGGACAACACAGCAAGACCCCCTCCTTATAAACAATTTTATAAATTAACTGAGTATGGTGGCATATACCTGTTGTCCTAGCGAATCAGGAGGCAGAGGCAGGAAGATTACTTGAGCCCTGGAGTTTAAGGCTGCAGTGAATATAATCATGCCACTGCACTCCAGCCTGGATGACAGAGTAAGACCTGGTCTCTAAAAAAAAAAAAAAAGTAGGAAGACAGTAACTCAGTGGCATGAGTGGTGTGCACCAAGGCCATGGGGTCCTGCCACCTTCCTGGGAAACTGAAAGGGACAGCATGTGACTCACATGTCTAAACCCAGTGTAGGACACACAGCTCAGCCTGTTTGCCAGGATGATAAAGGACAATGGGAAGAAACGAAAACTGCAGGGAAGAAACAATTTCAGAGGCTTTAATAAAAACCCAAGCTTTGAAGTTAGGAATGAGGCAAGCTCCGTAAGAGCCAAATCAAGACTCACAAATCAAATACATGGCAAGCGTGATAAATGGAGCCCCAATTAAAGAGCAACTTGGCTGTCTGCTGGAGGCTTTGTGGGTGGCAGCCTTCCTTCCCTCTCTAGACTCTATTCATTCACCCCTTCCCTCCCTCAGCATTCATGGACATGTTCTCACCATGATGGATGGCTCACAGAGGCCCAGAAAGAGAGCTCTGCTCTCAACAGACTTCACGCAGTTCACAGAGCAAAATCTTCTTTGCCTTGCAAGAGGAGCAGTAATGCTTTAATAATGATGCAATAATTCATTTTTTCATACAAAAAGCATTCACCAGCACCTACCTGTGCCAAATACCTGCTGAGCCCTTCCTGGCCCCCTCCTTTCTGATCTCCCCTCTGCCTTCTCTCTCCATGCCTCTCCTACCCAACCTGAGCTCAGGCCACCTCAAATTCCTCCAAGCACATGCTTTTCTTTGTGCCTGCAATGCCCTCCCCTACCTTGTCTGTCTGAAAAACTCCTACCTATGCTTCAAAACCTCAGCTTGCAATCACCATCTCCCATCCCAGCCCCTTCAGCATCTTTCTATTTCTATACTTATATTGTATTATACAGCATCTGCCTGTCCCCACCAGACCAGGAGCTCCTTGACTCTGAGGACCACGTCTTGTTCATCTCTGAATCAGTGCTGAGCAGAGTGCCTGGCACATGGTGGACACTCATTAAATGTGCACTAATAATGAATGGGGAACACAACGGTAAAATGTAGTTCCAGTCTGTTAGAAGAGGTATGATCCATATGCAAGTAACCACACCATAAAGAAAATGTAATGACACCATCGGTGAACTATCTAGACAGCTATGGGATTGCAGAGGATAAGAGAAATTACCTGAGCCTAGTGAGTAAGTGAAGAACACACATGAATAAAGTCATAAGAGTTGGTGTAGAATTTCCACAAGCAATTTTCTAGAACTTTCTGAGTGTTAGTGCCCCTGTTTGTCCTCTTGTATTCCTAGAGCAGGGAATGAACTTGACAGCTGGAGTGTGCATGTGCTTTCAGGCAGTCTGATCATGCTGGAGTTTAGGGAGAAGAAAGCCTGGTATTGTGGGGAGAAGGAAGGGACTACCTAGGTATTACAGAGATTCTTTCCCTTCTGTCCTGATGAAGGGAATACCTAGCGTTGCAGAGCTTCTTTCTTCCTCTGCCCTGATGTTTTTTTGTTTTGTTTTGTTTTTGCCTCCCTCATTCTTTCTGTTCAGGTGAAGCAGAGAATGGGGCAGTTACAAACTGAACCTTTGGAAACTGAATTCGAAGCCAGATTCTGTCACGCATGGCCTGTATCTGTATTTTATTTGAGGCTCAGATTCCTCCTCTGGAAGCAGGACATAAATGCCTACCGCAAAGATATTGTAGGAATGAAATGGAACAGGCATGCCCTATCTGTCAGGGTTCAGAGGAGGAAGCAGAAACCATGCTAGCCAGAAAGAGATTGAAGACAGGGAATTACACCCTCACAAAAGCATGTGGAGGAGTGGGCTGGAGTCCGGGCTCTGGGGAGTTACTCCCAGAATCCACAACACTGGTTTTTCATGACACAGTAAGGAGCGTGGGGAATCAGAGTTCCCACCACAAGAATGGTTAAGTTCCCAGCTATGAGGCTGCAGGCCAACCAATGGTCTCCTCTGCCATGAATTCATGAAGGTGGGGGAGGCCCAGATGGAGGTGGGGCAGGTTGCGATGGAAGGGCCTGGATGGGGCAAGAGTGAGGACCCACAGACCTGCATCTGAGCCCCAAGGATACCAGCCCTTTAGCCAGGGACCAGGTGAGATAAGGTGGACCTCTTGTGTAAATCAAGCTAAAAACAATACTAGACCATTCAAACGAATCAGCAGATTCATTTCCCATGAATGACCTATCAAATGCTTTTACTACAGTGCCAAATTCTTTCTCTACAACCATTGGTTGCCCTAAGAACGTGCTTGATCACCTACTGAGCACGGCCCAAAGACTCCAAGAACAAACTGCATGAGTGTTTCTGGAGGGCCTACGTGAGGCAAGTGACAGGCAACCAGGGAGATTTGGGCCCATTACAATTATTGAATATGATAAAAACCCACAGGGGAATGGTCTGGGGAGACCTTGGACTTTATGGCATCTTAGACATAATTTGTGATGGTCTAGAGTTTCCTGAGGCAGTCTTTTTCTACCTCATGAACTAAAGGAGTAGATATTCAAGACCCTGAACTGGAATTACCCCTCCATTTTGAAGCTCCCCCATGGCCCCCACAAGCCCCTCGTCAGTAGTGAAACCAGTCCTTGCTTGGGGAGGCATTTGGCATAGAAGCAGCTGAAAACTCCTCCTGCCTTGCTCCCAGCACTCACGATGCCAATGTGCACATTCTGTTCAGGGCTGGATTCCAGGGAAAGCATTCAGGAAGGAGCCACACGGATAAAGACCCTGTTCCTTTCATTGACATGGTACAGGGCAGCTCCTGAAAAAAAGGCACAGTTCTCCAGCAGAAAATCAATCTTCCCTTTCTTTCTTTCTTTCTCTCTCCTCCCTTCTTTCTCTCCTTCATTTTGTCTTCTTCCCTCCCTTTCCTTCCATCACTCTCTCCCATCTCCTTTCTTTCTTTTCTTCCTTCCTTTCTCTATTTATTTATTCAACAAATATTTATGATGCACCTGCTGTAAATCCAGAAATGTTTCAGACTCTGGGAATAGAATAAGGCAAATTCTATGCCCTTATCGGGCTTGCATTCTACTCTGGGCGACATGTCATAAACAAATGTGGGACATCACACTGGGTAGTGATGAGTGAAGCAAAGAAACACGGAGCACAGTAACTTGGATGGAGTGGGGCACAGAAGGAGTCTTTTAGATGAGGGTATCAGGAAAGGCTTCTCTATGGAGAAGGCATGGCAGGGAGCAGCAGGTGCCAAGTCCCCCGGCAGGGAAATTCTGGCTGGGTTTGAGGACCAGAAAGGTGGCCATCGTGGCTGCAGCCAAGTGAGTGAGGGAAGGGAATGTGGAGTTGGGCTGGAGGGAAGTAGGGCTGGATCCTGAAGGACCTTATACTCCATGACAAGGACTGAGCTTTTATTCAAGGGTAAGGAGCACACTGGAGGTTATGAGCAGGGGAAGAAGATAATCTGACTCTCATTTTTAAAAATCCATTCTGTATACATGCTAAAGTATTTATGGGGAAGAGTACTCATCTCTGCAATTTACTTTGAAATGCATCAGAAATAAGATGGATCAAGGGACAAAGAGGAACAGAGATGGAGAGATCTGTGATAAAACAAGTGCAGTGAAACGTTCATGGTTGAATCTAGGCGTGGTATATAGATGTTCCTTGTAAGACTTGTTTTTTTCTGTGTGACAGTTTTCATAATAAAGTGTTACAAAGACACTCTGGCTGCTGCATGGGGCCACACTGGAAGAAGACAACGGGTACAGGGGGTAAATGAAGAACTATTCCCAGAGCTGTGGCCACAGGCTATGGGCTGTGGACCAAGATGGTGGCCAGGGATGAGGAAACTCATGAAATTAAAGAGTCTTCTATTTAATGGGAAATTACAATGAGGAAAGACCACAGAAAGTTTGTTTGAAAGGGCACTCAGACACCAAGGAGTGAGTGGAATCTGTTGTGAGCTGGGACACAGCTAATGTAGGCTGGAATCCTGCCTCTTCCACCTGCTGTGTGGCCTTGGGCAAATGACCTGACCTCTCTGAGCCTCCATTTCCTAGACAGTAAAATGAAGGTCCAAAATATAAAATACAGTGTTCTTTTCAATAGTATCTCTCACAAAAATGTTCTAGGAGAAGGCTGGAAACATAATAGTTACTTAATATATGCCGGTTCTCCTAAAGGGGGGCATGGAGAGCACTTGAAAACGATTGGTAATATTAATAACCACTTGAAACACAAACTCTGCTAGGTTGAAGTAGCAGAAATGAGATTCATTCCATGAATATTAATTCCATATAATATTAATATTGTACTAAAACAATGAAGGTGATCTGAAACTGCCATGATAAATTTTTTATAATTAAAAATCATCCTTAAATAATACAGGAGCCCTTAGTCAAGGAAGAAACACAAGAAAATATGTGAGATTCCCTTTAACCTCTAAGAGGACTCCTGGACATTTTCAACAGAATGCATCAATCTGCATCCTCTCAGCCCGGTTTCCACTCTTCACTTCCAGTAGTCTTTCTGACTAATAATGACGTTAATAAAAAGAAGGAACAAATTTCAATCCAAAGTTTACAGTCATAGCCTCAGCGCTCTGTGATCTCACTATTGACTTTCCTATGTCTTTAAACTTTTAAATTTTGGCTAAACCCAGAAGTAAAAACTGCCAAAATGGTATGGACAAGACATCCTTTTATAAAGGTACTGGAAAGTCCCTATGATATGTCCAGTAAATTGAAATTTCTGTGCCAAACCGGCTTGAATCAATTGATTACTCCCAATGAAAACATTCCCTCCAATTCTCTTTCTTTCTCTCTTCTCATTCCTTTAGCTCTCCCTTCCCCCAAGTCCCCCTGGAATTGCCTCACTCTCCTGAAACCTCTGACTCAGCTGTATAAATAACAGGAAAAATAATTAGAAGTCAGGAGGTCAAATGCTCCAAATGCCCTTTTGACAGTTTGCTCTTTTCCCACCAGCGTTTGGCATCTTAGTTTGCTTATGGGAGCAGTTTTTGTGAGTCCGAGTCACTCAGGTAGTGGAAAAATGGTCCAAGAGTGGCATTTTGAGCCTGGTAGAAATCCTGGTCCACCAGGAGGAATGCTGTGAGTCAGGGCAGCTCGTCTGCTTTGCTACACAGGTCACGGAACAGCCAGAAGAATCCAGGAGGCCTCTGTTAGGTACTAACTGAGACGCTTGCCCCACCCAACCTTGATGATTCAATGTTCAAGGAGTTTTAATGTGTTTGATGACTTTAAAACTTAATAACAATTGCAAGAATGTTGCACCAGGCCCAGCATTTTGCAAGATTAACTCATTTGACCATCACAGTAACCCCATAAAATAGACACTAGTATTGTCTGTCTTTTGTAGGTGAATAAACCAAGGGACAGAAAGGCAAAGTGACTGTCCCAAGGTCACACAACCAGTGAGTGGGAGGGCTGCGAGATGAACGTGGGCAGACCAGACTCTTCACCACGGCATTATGTCTTTCCAAACTCAATCAGTCTCCTCTTCCAGTGCTGGGCGCTCCACATTAGTTCCATTAACATCCCCATGGCCAAGCTTCATGGCTGGTGATAAAACTGCCTATCCGTCTGGGCACAGCAGCTCACACCCGTCATCCTAGCACTTTGGGAGGCCTAGGAGGGTGGGTCACTTGAGGCCAGGAGTTCGAGATCTGCCATGGTGCCATGCCAACATGGTGAAACCCCAGGGGTCTCTACTAAAAATACAAAAATTAGCCAGGCATGGTGGTGCATGCCTATAATATCAGCTACTTGGGAGGTCGAGGCATGAGAATCACTTGAACCTGGGAGGCGGAGGTTGCAGTGATCCCGGATGGCGCCACTGCACTCCAGCCTGGGTGACAGAGCAAGGCTCTGTCTCAAAAACAAATAAACACAAGCAAAAACTGCCTACCCGGTGATCATTACATCCTCTGACTTAAACATTTCCTAGCAATATATAACGATAAAAAAATAAAAACAACAAATTTGAATCCTGCCAGAATTTGGGCTTAAATGTCTGTAGACACGGACAGACCAAGTTGGCCTCCATGAAGTTAAAAGTCAAATGCTCCAAATGCCCCTTTGACAATTTGCTCTTTTTTCACCAGTACTTGGTGTCCTGGTTTCCTCGTGGGAGCAGTTTTTGTGAGTCCAGTTCTCTCAGATAGTGGAAAAAATGAATGATTCAACAGTGGCATTTGGGGCCTGGTAGAAATCCTGGTCCGAATTGAAGTCAGACTGTGGGAAAGACAGCAGAATCCCCTGAGCAAAACTTCATCATGAGGGGCAAGGAATCTGACGCTGCAGCCCAGCCCAGCCGTGGGACCCCACACGAGGAGTAAGTGAGATTCTGGGCACAAAATGACCCCAAATCCCTGACATATACATGCTGCTACTTAAGTGTCAGGAATATAACCTGGGGTAAAAGAGCTGTGTCACTTAAAGGGGACTTGAAGAGTGTTGCTTTGCCCTCAACTGATTTTAACATCAAGGAAGGTGGGGGCAGGCATGGGAGTGGGTGGTGCTCACACTCCCAGGAGAGCAACTTGGATTCCATGTGCAGAGGCTGAGACGAGTTGCAGCTTTCTAGCACTCAAACTTGGGATGGCCTCCCAAATGCAACTGCCCTGAGGGTCGTCAGATTTCCTTGACCCTGAACCTCAGAAAGCCCCAGCTGCCCAGCTCCCCTACCCTTGGGCAATGGGGTGGGCAGCAGGGCAGGGTTTGGCTCAGAAGGGCATCTCTGAGATACCTACAAGGCCATCTGTTTACCAGCTATGGTAGCCAGCAATGACCAGAACTGATTCTCAGACGCATGCATGTACTCCTTGAGACTTTCCAGAGATTACCGAGGTCAGGGAGGAAAATTCTTCCCAAGACTGAAATACTTACAGATCAATTGGTTGGAACTCATAGCCTTCAACGGTTCGCTTAATGTAGCCACCTCTGTACTCAATGGCTTGTGAAGCCTGAGTAGTCAGGACATGAACATGTTGAAGCTGGAGAATTCTGACTATGATATTAAGTGGGTGTTGAAAACATAAGGCAAAGTGTCCATGTCTCTGGATTATATCTCTGATCAGTTTCAACCCCCATGATTGTCTACGTGATACAACATAAGACCGGCATTAAAAAGCACTATGGGAAAGAATAAAAATGCTACAGGCACCTGCTCTTCTCCTAGGGACCCCTCCGGGCATCTGTTCATGCCAGTACTCCTCAGCTCCACGATATTCTGGGCATCATTTAATTCTGTCCTTGCCTCTTGCTCCTTTTCTCCCTCCTTGGATGAATTATCTGGTTTTGGCTGTCTATTTCAGCTCAATACTCTGCATCGCCTGTTCCAGTGTTGCAGCTATGGGGGAGACTTTCCTAGTTCTGCAGCCCAGTGCACCCTCCCCAGACCGAGGTTCCCTCCTTAGAGAGAAGGAGAATAGAATACAAAGGGCCTGGGTCTTCTGCATTTTAGAGCCATGCTAATGTATTGACCTACAAATGCCCAAGCCTGCCCAGCCACCCCCTGCCACTGGCAGAGAAGCCACTAACTCTGGATGAAGCCTAGCGTGGGTCTAGCTTAATCACAGGGGCCATCTCCAGGCAGCTGACTGGTCCTCATGTGCTGCTTTCCACCTGCCCAAACACCAGATCACACAATGCTCCTTCGTGGACTTGATTTAATACCTCTGCTTTACAACAGAGCAAAATGAAATTCACAGAGTCCACACAGCGAGTCAGGAGCAGAGCCACTGGAATTAGAACTCAGATCTCTTAGCTGCTACAAACAGCCATGCTTATTCCTCTCCTTGTTTCGTCTGGGATTCAGTGAATGAGCTTGAACCAGATCTAGGAAGATCACCGCTGTTTCCTACTATATAACACACCTGAGAAGGGAAACCTAGAGAGCAGCATAGAATCTACAAACCCGGCAGCCTGCAGACCTCTCAAGTAGGCACCCTGAGGCAGAGGTGAAATCATTTTTATTTGGTCCCTTAATGCTTTAGTTTAGCTTTGGCATCAATCATTCATCAATTTCCTTAAGTATTTGTGTCTCATATGTAATGAAATCATTTTCAATAACAATATCCCAGAATGTAGGATCTTGTGATAAGTCACAAATATAACCCTGTTTTTTAAATCTTTTTTAGCAGCATCGCAAATTATTGGTTCATTTACCAGATGAAGTAAATTAGTATCAGCTTTTATTATATTATGATAAATTCTAAATAACTTACAGCTAAATATAGCCTATCCCTTGCCAAGCTCCAATAACTCTGTAGACCTCAATAGCTACCAACATTGAACTATCCAGTGTTGCCAACACTCTTCCATGAGGGAAAACTATCCTTCCAGAAAACCCAAAACTATGCACATTTAACAAAGGGACCTCTCTTATTAAATAGGAAGATGACAAGATCAGGTGATATCCACACAATAATCTTCCTTGCTCTGCAGACTGACCTGTGCATTTATCTCCCTCTTGGAGACCAAAAAAAAAAAAAAAAAATCCACAAAGTTAATGTAAAGCTTTGGAAAGTTTATCAGTAGTTGTTTGTGTTGTATAAATCTTTTTTCTACCATTCCCCTGAAGTCCCAATAGGCATTTTCTTACCTTGACCTCAAACTGCTCTCCAAAGGGTAGCCAGTAGCTTTTAGGGTACAACTTCTGGATGAAACATGAGCACCTGCACAGGTACCTCTGGACTCCCTTTCTGACACATCACATCACCACCTCATTTTAGGAAGTTGAGACTCCCAGCACCTGCAGGGCTAGTGTGAAAACCATGCTGCCATGCTCCTCACCATCTTGGTACAAATCCCAGATTACTTGCATGGCATGGCTTTTGGGAGTAAGGTTTGGTGCTGTTGCTGATGGTGAGGGATGCAGGATTTCAAAGTAGGCCTACCGCCAGGGAAAAGAAGCCCCAGAATTTATAAAATCCCCTTAGCTGAGTCTTCCTGTGGGTTTGGCTGTCCCTAGACTTTCATTAATAGGTCAGATTATAGGGCCTAACTTGGAATCTTCTGGCATATGAATTACCATGTGCAGCCCATTCCTTGATGCTGAGAGCGCTATACCTTTGGGCTTTAGCCATGTGGCTGAGAGAAAACATATTGAGTTTCTACTATAAATTACATTCATGTTCTTCAAGTCTCTGGTTCTAAATTCTAACTATCATGATCACCTTTAAAAAGTGTCTTTTATGTGTGTGAATTGGAAAGGCCAGGCATTTCCACAACAGTTCCGACTTTGAACTCTAATATATTTTTTTAATTAAACACTTAATTTTCTTTAAAGGATAAAAAGTCTCCGCTAAATCTAGATTTTAAAAAATTCTTATTTCACCATCTATGATAGCTGTCTTACTTAGACCATAGTTAATTTCCTACTTTTTTCCATTTCTAGACAGTTGGTGAAAACATCTTCTTACTTTCTTACAAAATTATCTAATCATTGAAAAATCAACTCGTATCTTTATTGGCAAATATCTTTTGGGAATGAGACAATTCATTTGTAATTTTGCTATAGGTCAAAAAGCTCCTTCCTAACGCCTCCTCTTTTTCTTAAAGTGATATACACATTTCTTTCTCTCTAAGAGAGGGATCGTACTGACTTCAAATGGAACTTGAAAGAACTAAATGAGATGTGTATACACTCCACCTACCAAAGGCCTGGACACATAATAGGTACTCCTGCCTTGAATATTTTCTGTAGCAAGAACGTATTACCTAGTTGCTCTCAATTTCTGCTGAATCACCTGGGGATCTAGAAGGTGAAAACTGAGAGGGCTACCAAAAACTAAGAGTGACAATGGCCAATCCCCCATGAATAAAGATACTGGGATTGGGACTGATAAGTGTGCAAACTACCCACTGGGTATTGATGTGATACCACCCAAAGGGACAGAAATCCAACTCAAGGAAAACACATTCCACATGTTTGATGAAAAACACTGAATCTGGCTAGATATCCTCATGATGAAGGGTGAGTGTATTTTAAAACAGATCATTATGGAAAAACATGAAACACATATTTGAGACCAAGAAAAAAGAAACATTGCATTGAACACTAAGAGGAAGAGTGAACCTCTGAAAGGAATCTTCTGTCTGAACAAGAGGGCGTTTTTCAGGGAGTGCTTGGCCTCCTCAGTTGGATGTAAGAAAAGAGTATCCATGTGTATGAAACAGAAAAATAAGGAAAAGATAGGCTGAGATAAAAAGACAACGTGATGATAACTAAAAAGGGAGATGAAAAAGACAACAGAGGAAAAAACAAAACCCAACACACAACAAAAGAATTAAAATCCTCCTTGTGGGCAGCAGGGAATAGATGAGAGGCTACAAGAAACAAAACCAATATATGAAGGGAAAACGAGAAAAACTACCCCAGAATGCACAGGCCCAGGACAAAGAGATGAGAGTGAGAAAAGATATGAGAAGTATGGAGGACAGAAAATTGATAAGCACCTATAAACACTATTGGTGTCTTTGAGGTAGAAAAAATTAAAACATTTTAATTAATATAATTTTTAAAGACATTCTCTGGGGCAAAGAGGATGTTTGACTGCTTAGAATGAAAGAGTCTTCACTAGTCTTAAATCAATGAAAATAAGTCCATGCCTACATATTTTTGGAAAAACACAGTTGCTGGCCTCCAGCAACTGTGCAATTCTGAAGACCAGAATATAAAGTTCCACCACAAATTTCCAAGGAGGAAAAGGGTGATGGAAAATGCAGACAAGGTGTCTTTCATGGGGGAAAGACATTTATAAAGTATCCACGTGTCCTCACAGAGCAAAATGATTGAAGGTATACACTAACAAAGAGAGCAATCAAATTAGAAACCTTAAAGCATTTTCCTTCACTCAGTTGGCTGCCAGACTCGGGCAGTTATTTGGATTATGTGTTGTAGGTAGATTCTGCAAACTATTTGGTTGATGCAAAAGTAATTGTGGTTTTTGTCATTATTTTCAATGGCAAAAACCACAATTACTTTTGCACCAATCTAACATCATTAACTTGGCCCTGTTAAAGTTTCTGCTTCTTTCCAATAGTAGAAAATGTGTTTCTAACACCACATCCTTCCCTTTGTGTGAGGAAATCTCCTTGCATTTCATGACCGTGGGTGCTGTTTGATCACTTGCTAACGATGACAAAATGTTTTACACAGTTGGAATACTTTGTCAGGAGAACTGTTCAAATGAATGCTTAAATGAAGCTTTGTGTCGCAGCATAGATGATCAATGCTTATTGTCCAAGAGCTGGAGTGATTTTGCATCTTTCAGAGTTATTTGTTTAATGAACTGAATCACGGGGCTTTCTAATTAATAAAGATCAGGAATGGATATCCTCATCATAAAATCTTCTAGAAATTGTGAATTTCCTTCATTAAGTGTGTTTGAAAATCAAATACACAATATAATCTTGATTATGTTTAAAAATACATAGAAAAAATCTTTTAAGACATATGCCAATAAATTAGCAGTGATTATCCATCAGTGAGAAAAGATGGGAAATCTTTTGCTTCTTTTTTTACTTTCAGTACATTTTCTAAATGACATACACACAATGGACCTTTAGCTTTATAATCAAAAAGAAGCAAGCTTTTAATAACTACTATTTGTAATTATGTATTTATCATCTGATTATAACTATGTAAAAAATATGTAACTCAAAAGGATTAGCGGTAAGTACACAGAGGTGCTAACAGCGGCAATATCTATGCGGCAGCATATGAGTTGAATTTGTTTTCTTCCTGCTGCATTTCCATATTTCAAAATTCTCAATGCTAGCAATAAATAACAGAAATTCTGCATATGGGTTTTTTTCTTTCTCTATCCTGTTCAAGAGCATCAAGAATGAAGATGATGTGGGTGAGCTGCACGTTTCAGGGTCTTCGAATGGGTCCTGCACTAGCAGCAGGAAAGCCACAGGCCTGCCTTCCTCCACCAAGTCTGGGTGAGCCACTAATCCAATCCAGTGGCTCCCTCACACTGAGTTCTCCTTTGTGGTCAGGACAGTGCCCTGGGGTCTCCTGGAAAATAATTTCACTGAGTGCCCTTGAAGAATCCACAAGCCATGAGTACCTTCCACATAAGCCATAGACTCCCCAGAGAGCCCGCTCCACTCCGTGCACCACCCCCTCTCCCCCAGTGTGTGCCTCTCCCCTCCACCCAGGTCAGCGGGAGCTTGAGAAGGCCCTTGAGACCACGGCTGCAGTGTGTTTTCCTAAGCTAGGAAAAGCAGCCCCATTGACAGAAAGGTGAAACGTGAACTAAAAATAGAGTAGCGCTAGCCCAGGCCGCGGGGGCTGAGGCAACAAACGGCAGACACAACAGAAGGGCTGGCTGAGCTGAGGACAGACGGCTCCTCATGCCCCCACATCTGTTTCCATCAGACCCTGATCTTCTGTGACTTCCACCACTGCTGGGGGCGGACCTCAGAGCCCAGCATCGCCCTCTGTTCAGAGCACTGCGGGCATCCCAAGACGATTCCAAAGCGTTGGCTCAAGAAAGAGAAGCCCAGTGTGAGATGCTCCCCTCCCTGTGTCCATGTGTTCTCATTGTTCAACACCCGTCTATGAGTGAGAATATGCGGTGTTTGGTTTTCTGTTCCTGTGTCAGTTTGCTGAGAATGATGGCTTCCAGGTTCATCCATGTCCCTACAAAGGATGCAAACTCATCGTTTTTGATGGCTGCATAATATTCCATGGTGTAT
>PVKV010037306.1:0-14926 GCA_004027835.1 Alouatta palliata
CACTGTGCCCAGCCATTCTCTTTTTCTTTAAATCCTGCCTGGGAAAAAGAAAAAGAATATATTGTGCATGACCAATTTAAAAACACCTGCCTGTGTCCTCAACAATAATCTGTTTCACATTAAAAGTGCAAGGCCTGGCCGGGCGCGGTGGCTCACGCCTGTAATCCCAGCACTTTGGGAGGCCGAGGCGGGCGGATCATGAGGTCAAGGGATTGAGACCATCCTGGTCAACATGGTGAAACCTCGTCTCTATTAAAAATACAAAAAAAAAAAAAATTAGCTGGGCGTGGTGGCGTGCACCTGTAGTCCCAGCTACTCGGGAGGCTGAGGCAGGAGAATTGCTTGAACCCGGGCAGCGGAGGTTGCAGTGAGCCGAGGTCGCGCCACTGCACTCCAGCCTAGCGCCTGGTGACAGAGTGAGACTCTGTCTCAAAAAAAAAAAAAAAGTGCAAGGCCTGAGTCTGCGCTCAGAGAGCCACCTGCACAATGGAACCCATGCCTCTGGAGGATTTCGTGCGCACCCTGGACCTCGCCTCCCTTCCATGCGCGCTGCGGATCTCCTCGCAGTCCTACTATTCGAGCTCCATTTATGACATCAGGGGGGAAAGAGTGCTGGCTCTGCAAGGGGGACCTGATCAAGATCACCCAGGTTCGCCTCCAGTATGTGATCTATGAGAACCCGAAGATAACAATGGTGGTCAGGACGACCGATCCCAACTTCCAGGGCCACTTCGTCTCCCTCAAGACCTCTCAGAGCTACGAAACCCTGGAGGAGCTGGTCTTTGACACAGACCGGAGCTCCAAGCAGCAGCTGCCCTTTTACAACATGTCGACCTGCAGGGTTGTCACAGAGGGCAGGATGGTGACTGACGATCAAGTCCTCATTTTTGAGGCTGTGGTGCAGCGCCACCACACCTCCTGCGCCCACTGTGTCCTGGTCACGGAGAATGAGTGGGTCATCCTGCACCTGCCCCTAAACCATAGGGGGCCCTTCAGGATATTGGAACCCAGTGCTCCTCAAACTCTGCTCCAGGCCCTGCAGGAACCGAAGGACCAGCTCTTCACCTGCCCCACCCTGCCCTGGGACCACGTGACCCTGAGGCCCAAGTATGAGATCGAAGCCATCGTGCACAGGTGCAGGACCGTCGTCAAGATCCCCTCCAACCTGAAGGTTGACGTGGAGGATGTCACCACCTCCTCCCAGCACATCCACTTCGTCCAACCTCTGCTGCTGAGTGAGGTCCTGGCCCGGGAAGGCCCCTTCCCCCGTCCGTGGAGATCCTGAAGTTTCCTGAAGGGTGCCACATCTTTCTCAGCCCATAGGTGCACTCCTTGAAGAGAGGCCAGAGGCTTTGCATCTATGGCCTAGTCTCACCACCCTGGCAGGTCCTGGTCTCAAACAAGGGCCACAGGGAGCCCAGGTACTTCCTGGTGTCGGGTGCCTACCAGGGCAAGATATGGCGGCGGCCAAGGGAGTTCCCCACGGCCTGTGACCTCCTGGGTCCATTCCAGCCAGGCTGGCCACTCCAGGAGGTGGTCACAAAAGACTGTGAGGGTGAGAGAAAGAAGAATCCTAAGTTCACATCCCTGGCTATGGGTGACAGGCTGGAGGTACTGCAGCCTGGCCTGGCCCATGGGGCCCAGGGCAGTGTCATTGATGTCTTGGTTTGTCAGTGGCTGAGTGATGAGTGTGAGGAGGCAGAGAGCCCAGAGCGGGTCCTGCTGCCCCTCCACTTCCCTGGCAGCTTCGTGGAGGAGTTGAGTTACAGCCAGTGGTACAGCCTGGCAGATCTGATTGCCCAGTTCTCACTGCCTTTTGAGGTCAGGGTGATGGTCAAGGATCCCAGTTACCCCAGTGACCCTCTGACTGCTGTACTGGGTCTGCAGCTGGAGGAGAAGATCACAGAGCCCTTCTTGGTGGTCAGCTTGGACTCTGAGCCTGGGATGTGCTTCGAGATCCCTCCCCGGTGGCTGGACCTGACTGTCGTGGAGGCCAAGGTGCAGCCAGACAGGCCAGGGGGGGTCTGTGCCCATAGCCACAGTGGAGGAGCTGCCAGACACCTTCTATTACACTCTTCAGAAGTTAGCAGCCTGTGAGATCCAAACCCCTCCACCAAGGCCCCTAAAAGTCAGGGCCTCAGCGGGCAAAGGAGACATAGCAGCAAGAAGGGAGGCATCAAGTCTTCTCAAGTCTCAGGATTGCAGCAACCCCCTTTGCTACCCAAACCCAAGGCGAAGACCCTTCCAGAGTTCACCAAGGATAGCTCCAGTATGTAGAGCAAGATTCCTGGCCACAAGAAGGGCCACAGGCCCACTAAGCCCCAAACACAAGATCTAGATAATGATGAATATCATTATGAAGAAATACTTGAGAGCTTTCAGAAAACCATCTAAGTCCTGGAGGAACCATCCTAACTGCTGCTTCTCACGGAATCTGATGCCAGCCAACCCTTGTAAGCCTCTAAAAGACCTCGGGCAAAACCTCATAGAAACTGAAGTGCTCACAGGGAATGGCTTTGTGGGAACTGATTTGATGGACACTGCACCAGCTTCCTTCAGGTTCCAGATTCCTGCTACTTAGGATGGGCTGGCTTGGACCTAACACCTCGCACATGACTCCCTCAGCCCCAGAGCCTTGGGATGCAGAGGAGCTAGCAGGGTTCCTCAATCCTGCAACCCCTGCTGTCCCACCGATGGGTGCAGATGAGAATCAGAGGCCACCAACCTCGGTGATACCAGTGGCTGTCAGTAAAGAGGATTCCATCCTGATCACACTGCATGGGAGATTTTGTTAACGTTTGCCACCTCCACTCTCACCCCCAAGCTCTAAGCCCCGGGAGGCCTGGGCTGTCTTCCTCATCTCTGCAGCACCTAGCCTGATAGATCCCCATGTGGTAAACGGGGGTCATATTAATGTGGGAACCTGGCTTCAGGAACAGAATCTTAGGACCTTGGCCCACAAAAGCTGGTGGTGAAATGAGGGGAGCCAATTTAAGAAGACCCTTATGGAGACCTGAGGCTGCAGAAAACTGGTGGGTTTCATCAGGTGGTGAAAGTCAGAGATGTAAGTGACTATCCAAGATTATTTCATTTTTAAATCATAGAATAAAAATGAGCTTCTAAACAAAACAAAACAAAACAAAAAAGTGCAAGGCCTGACAATGCCCTGGGGTTCCTAGTGCCTTAGATGAACTCCAGCCTTTGCAGAGCTAACCGCCCCCACCAAAGCTGTTGGAAGCCAGGGCCAGGATTCAGCTGTGCCAGTCTGATGTTAATTTTTCACCAAAGTATTGTGTCTGAACAGAACCATTCTGCTATTTTAGCAAGTGTAAATCTTTGGGAGCTACTCAAGAAAGGTAGCTCTGAGGAGAAGACCCAAGAAGGGGCTTAGAGTTGAGACTCTAGTAGGGATGAAGACTTGAAGATGAGGACCTTTACTGCCACATCACAATAAGAAAATGCCAGGTGCCCATATGAAACATTGGTGGGCTAATGGAAATCGGGGGATGGGAAATGTTAAACCTCCCAGTGCTGTCCCCATGGAGTCACCACTGGTATTCAGGTCTCAGGAAAGGAAACCACAAATCACCAGGAGGATAGGAGTTTGGACTTCAGTGTTGGTCCCAACCAAGGTATTAGAAATTTGTATCTCAGAACATCAGAGCTGGCTGGGACGTGCCAGAAGTTGGATGTTTCAGAAACACTTGCTGAAAGTTAAGTAGGGATTAGCTTGGGTTGTGATTTTGCTCATCTTTTTGATGTCATTGAGACCAGGGATCCAGGAATTCCTGGATCTTGTAATCCATCTCCTAACATCCTCCTGTTCACTCCACCCCTGTCCCAAATTTCCTTAGGGAGCTATGTGCAAGAAGCAGCAGCTAAATTGGAATCAAAACACATCTTTATTAATAGTTGAATCTGGACCTAATAGTCACCAGTGTAGAGCTCCCTTTAAAAAGTTAGAGTATCACTTGAGCTCAGGTGTTTGAGGCTGCGATGAGCTATGCTCACACTATTGCATTACAGCCTGGGTGACAGAGCGAGACCCTGTTGAAACAGAGAGAGAGAGAGAGAAAGGAAGAAAAGAAAGTTAGATTAGAGCACTTGGTTTAGGCTGTAACCTAAAACAGTCTTTCTAGTCCCATCCCACCTCCCAATCCATGAATATAAATCTTGGAGTCTTACCATATAGAACCCAACCCAATGGCCCACATGTATGGCAATATGAAAGAGCTCAGGCGGGCTGTTAGATCAGAGCACTGCACAGCCTGTGACAGGGGAAGAAGAGCAGAGCTACAGCCCTTGCCACACAGTGATACTAGGGACACATGGCCCAGAGAGTGTCTAGGACTCTGATGGAGCGAACTAGCACCTCCTCCTTGCAGAGAAGCTAAAAGGATAACAGGCAGAGTGGCCAGACATGCAATCTGAAGAGTCCTCTCTGCCTAAATAGATGAATAAAGAACCTCTCAAGCACAATCCAACCCCTACACTTCACAGATAAGAAAACTGAGATCCCCAGTAAGAAAGAGGCTAGCCCAGGGTTACACAACAGCAGGACCATTGGCACAGCTGGAGTGAGAACCTGGCTTTCTGATTTCTGATTGAGAGTTTGGTAGATTGGACCCACTTGGACCCAATGGGTAGCTCTTCTCAATTGAACCGAGTCTTCAGGGCCTATACAATTCCGTAAAAGAATGAAACGAGCTTAAGTGTAATGGAATCTCCTGGAAATGACAGCAACACTCCCATTGGCTAAAATGGGATCACATGACCATCTAGCTGCAAAGCAATCTGGGAAAGCAGGGAATGGAATTGAGCAATTGATTGGCTTAGTGACCAACCATCATCCATAGTCTAGAGTGAGCCCACTCCTAACTGGAACAAATTCAGAGTAAATAAAGAAATAGGGGGAATGGGTAATTTGCAGGTCACATTTTCCAACCCAGTGATAATATTATATTCATATTATAAAGAAAGAGCCTGATATTAGAGAGCTAACGTGATTTGCCTAAGGTCCCAGCTAATCAATGGTCAAATCACATTTTTGCGTGATTCCAGAGTCTGAGCTCTTAGCTACAATGGAATACTGACTTTCAGAAAGAATGTAAAAAATATGGAACTCTTCAAGAGTTTAAGACTCTTACTTTGCAAAGCTATGCTAAAATTCTTGAAATCATCTAGTCAAATGATATTTTAAACTTATGTACATTTTTCATTCAAAGCAACAAAAAATCATTTTTTAAACATACAAATTTGAGACCATTCTTTCTTCACCATGGAAGAATATAGGACCATTAAGTTGTACGATTCCAGGAGGTGCCATTCATACAGCAGTCTGTGTTCATAGCACCCCCTAGAGTTCTGCAGTGCATAACCCACTCAGCCAGATACTAAATAATGCAAAATTTAACGCGTTTGTCTGCTCCTTGATTTCCTCATCTGTAAAGTGAGCTGGTTGTTCTAGAGAAATTCAGAGGTTCCTTTTGAGACTGAATATGATACTGTGACAAACTACGTGTATTCACAAGGAGAATAATAAATAGGCAAGAACATAAAAGTGTCGCCGGGCGCAGTGGCTCACGCCTGTAATCCTAGCACTTTGGGAGGCTGAGTCGGGCGGATCACCTGAGGTCATGAGTTCAAGACCAGCCTGACTAATATGGTGAAACCCTGTCTTTAAAAAATATATAAATAAATAATTAAAATTTTAAAAAAGTGTCTTATGCCTTCCCAGGAAAACTTGCTTAACAAGGTGCAGAATAGAGATGGTTCTGAAATACTCCTCGTAATACAGCCTTTTCAGTTATAAAACACCCTTGTTAACAATCCAGAACACTCTGGAGCTTAATTTCATCCGAAAAAGTATGTCCTTATTGTCACATAAAAGTGTTCCCTCTTCCTCATCATACTAACAGCAAATGGGGCGTTGATCCCTGAAGGACACTATTTACGGGCAGTGCGCCTGCTAAGAATTGGCATGACCTTTTTTCCCATATCTGTCTAGTCCCCAGAGGGATAGGCCCTCTTATTACATTTTCCCAGCCGGGAGTTTAGCTCCACAGGCAACCTCCTGTCATTTGTTTGTCTGATGGGTATTATTTCTTCTAAGAATCTAATTAGGATCTTTTAAAGAGTTCAGCCTGGGAGCAAGGGAATTAAATATGACTCAGAGTACGTGCTGCCCAAAGCCAGGCGAAAAGTGAGATAATCATTCATTGATTTATTCAGATATGTATGTGGTCCACAAGCCCTGACAATGCACCTTTTTTTGTGTGTGAGCCAACCTATGCTGGGAGTTGAAGCAAGAAGACAGGAATGATCTCTCTCCGCCTTGGAGTTTAGCCATATATTGCTGATTAATAAATTAAGCCACATATTACTTAAATGGAAGTAATTGAACACAAGGCACACAATGTCATGTGTTTACCAAGTCCTCTTTTCTTTTTTTTTGAGACATAGTCTCACCCTGTCACTAGGCTGGAGTGCAGTGATGCGATCATGGCTCAATGCAGCCTCAACTTCCCAGGCTCCGGTAATCCTCCCACCTCAGCTTCCCAAGTAACTGGGACCACAGGTGCACACTAGCATGTCGAGTTAATTTGTACAGAGACAAGGTCTTGCTATGTGGCCAGGCTGGTCTTGAACCCCTGGGCTCAAGGAATCGTCCACCTTGACCTCCCAAAGTGCTGGGATTAAAGGCATGAGACATGGCACCTTGCCTCCAAGTCCTCTTTCATTTTCTTCTTTTTGGACCAAAGGAAGATTACATTTCACAGCTCCTTTGCAGGGAAGTAAATGAGCTGTAGCAGAAGTGACCACTGTATTCTAGAACCCAAGTACAGCTGTCAGCTCTCTTTTACCCTACTTTGGGAACCAAGAATGCAGAGGCTGCATGTATGAACATCTGTCATCATGAATCTCTGAGTGATCTCGTGGAACAGAGCCCCTCCGCTCCCCCAGCTACCCTCATTTAAACATACAGAAGAATGAGAAATTCCCCTTTGTTTTCTTAAGTTACTGACAGTCAGGGATTAATTTACAGCATAAGATAGCCTCATCTGACTAAAAATCTTGGCTGGGTGTGGTGGCTCACACCTGTAATCCCAGTGCTTTTGGAGGCCAAGGCAGGAGGTTGCTTGAGCCCAGGAGTTCGAGGCTGCAGTGAGCTGTGATCATACCACTGCACTCCAGCCTAGGAGACAGAACAAGACCTTATCTCAAAAAAAAAAAAAAACCCACAAATCTTAACTAGTTAAACTGGCTAAGATGATGGTGAACTTGGGAAGAAAAAAAACATATTTATTTGGTAAATGTGTGCAGAGCACAGACTACATGCCATCACTATGTTGGGGTAATATAAAAATGAGTATAGTCTCTGCCCACACAGGACTCATGATCTGAAAATACCAACCCAAGACTGGCACATGGTACTTGCTCCGTAAACAATACTACTATAATTGCAGCTCAGGTGCAAAAAGACATTCACACATGCAATGTACTCCCATCAACATACTCAGGTTATAATAAAACCAAAACTTGCTAGGAAGTAGTTAGTGCCTCAAGTTGTGTTCTTTTTCTTTCTGCCATGAATCTTCTACAACATTTTACTAGCCTGTGACAACTTAAAACTGTGAATGACTGCTGGATGCTGGGGCTCACGTCTGTAATCCCAACACTGTGGGAAGCCAAGGCAGATCACTTGAGTCCAGGAGTTCGAGACTAGACTGGGCAACATGGCAAAACCTCGTCTGTACAAAAAATATGAAAATTAATTGTGTGTGGTGGTGCATGCCTGTAGTACTGGTGACTGGGGAGGCTAAGGCAGGAGGATCACTTGAGCCCAGGAGGTCTAGGCTGCAGTGAGTTGTGATTGCACTGCTAGACTCCAGCCTGGGTGACAGAGTGAGATCCTATCTCAAAAAAAAAAAAAACAAAACAACAATCACAAAAAACAAAAAAAAAAACTGCTGTCATTTACAAAATCTCAGAAAGTTGCCCTTTTATAAGAAAAGGGAAATAAA
The DNA here is from genome assembly GCA_004027835.1 of Alouatta palliata. NCBI lineage: Eukaryota > Metazoa > Chordata > Mammalia > Primates > Atelidae > Alouatta > Alouatta palliata. Next base: position 8,025 of record PVKV010037306.1, read on the forward strand.
CACTCCTGATATGATTTGGTTGTGTGCCCACCCAAATCTCATCCTGAATTGTAGCTCCCATAATTTCCACGTGACATGGGAGGGACCTGGTGAGAGGTAACTGAATCATGGGGGCGATTTTTCCCGTACTGTTCTCACGACAGTGGACAAGTCTCACAAGATCTGATGGTTTGATAAAGGGAAGTTCCCCTGCACATGCTCTCTCACCTGCTGCCATGGAAGACGTAACTTTGCTCCTCCTTTGCCTTATGCCATGATTGTGAGGCCTCCCCAGCCATGTGGAACTGTGAGTCCATTAAATCTCTTTCCCTAATAAATTACCCAGTCTCAGGAATGTCTCTATCAGCATCATGAGAATGGACTAATACAACATCCAACCTCACTTCTCAAAATAATGAACTTTAAAAGAAAATCAGAGTCATAAAAGGCAGCATGGAATCCTAGGTTGGATCCTGGAACAGAAGAAGGACATCAGTGGAAAACTTGGTAAAATCTGAGTAAAATCTGGAGTTTAGCATGTAGCACTGTACCAATGCGAATTTCTTTGGTCCGACAAATTCACCTTGGTTTTGTAAAATGTTAACATTAGGATAAGTGGGTGAAGGGTATAACTGGAATTGTCTGTACTATCTCTGCAACTTTTCTGTAAATCTGAAATTATTTAAAAATTAAAAGTTGGGTCCGGGCATGGTGGCTCACGCTTGTAATCCCAGCACTTTGGGAGGCCAAGGTAGGTGGATCACCTGAGGTCAGGAGTTCAAGACCAGCTTGGCTAACATGGTGAAACCTCATCTCTACTACAAATACAAAAATTAGCCAGGCATGGTGGCATGTGCCTGTAGTCCCAGCCACTTGGGAGCCTGAGGCAGAAGAATTGCTTGAACCTGGGAGGCAGAGGCTGCAGTGAGCTAAGATCAGGCCACTACACTCCCAACTGGGTGACAGAGTGAGACTCCATCTCAAAAAAAATTAAAAGTGTTTAAAAATCAGTGCAAATGTTTTCCACGTATCTACTCCGAAGGTCATATAGTAAAGCAAATCTGTGTGCAGGGTTGTCAGAAACAGCAGTCCTTGGGCCAAGGAAAAAATACAGCAATCCCTAGGCCAAGCCTGGAATAGACACAGAAGTTGCAAGCGTGAATATGATGTGGGCGCTGGCATCTAGCATCTCCAAAATAAGTCACCAGGTATATCCCAGCCCCTGGCATAGTGCCTGGCACTAAGCCACAGCACCATTACTGCTTGCTGCTTGGATGAGTGGATACATGATTTCATTCATTCAAGGTATACTTAAAGGAAGTATCTACTGATAGCAAGGCCTTATTAAAGGCACTATAGATGCAAACACTGTACACTAATTACAGCGAACAAAACAGACAAAAACTTCCTGCCCTCATTGTAATTATCTACCAGTACTGGGACAGGGGAAATGAAAACATAAAAAAGCGGCTGGGTACAGTGGCCCACATATTCCCAGCACTTTGGGAGGCTGAGGTGGGCAGATCACCTGAGGTCAGGAGTTGAGACCAGCCTGGCCAACTTGGCGAAACCCCATCTGTACTAAAAATACAAAAATTAGCCGGGCATGGTGGCAGGTGCCTGTAGTTCCAGCTTCTCAGGAGGCTAAGGCAGCAGAATCACTTGAACCCGGGAGGTGGAAGTTGCAGTGAGCCAAGATCACGCCGCTGCACTCCAGTCTGGCTGACAGAGCGAGACTCTGTCTCAAAAAAACAAAAAACCAAACATAAAAAAGCAAATATACGGGTATTCAGATAGGGATCAGCGCTACAGAGAAAAATGAAGCAGAGGAGGAAATTTGGGAGTATGAAACAAGGTGGGCAGTGTGATTGCAATTTTAAAGGTGTCAGGGAAGGGTTCAGCCAAGATCTTCAGGAAGTGAGATGTGTATAAAAGTGTATCTGAAGGAATAAGAAGTACCCTGGCAGCTGTAAGTAAATATCACAGACTGGGTGGCTTACCCAGCAGACATTTATTTCTTACAGTTCTGGAGGCTAGAAGTCTGAGATCAAGGCGTCAGCAGGTTTGGTTTCTCCTGAGGTCTCTCTCTGGGGTTTGCAGGTGGCCACCGTCCCGCTATGTCCTCACACGGTCGTCCCTCACCCTGTATTGTCTGAGTCCTAGTCTATTCTTATGAGAACACCAGTCATATTAGATTAAGGCCCACCCATATGACCTCATTTTACATTAATTATCTCTTAAAGGCCCTATCTCCAAATGCAGTCACAATTCTGAAACATTGGGGTTTAAGATATCCACACAGAAATTTTAGGGGATGTAATGCAGTCCGTAACAGTGAATGAATGAATGAACCAGTCTGCTGCTTTGCTTATGGGTGAGAAAGTGAAGGCGGTTAGAGAAACATGGGACAAAAGGAACAGGGGATGAGGGGCAAGCAGCCACATCAGGAGAAAAAGCCAGAGATTTGACATGTGTTGTTTTCCAATTCCTTCTTGTCCAATTCAAAATGTTTTTCCCAGCTCTGACCCTTAATTATTTCCAGAAACGGTTTCACTAACCGCTGTCCTGTTAGTGATGCAGTGAAGAAATCCCTGAACTTAGAGCCAGAAGATGTGAGTTCTGCTCTGTTGAGTGATTTTGGGAAAGTCACTAACCTCTCTGAGCCTCCTTTCAACGGGGTTGGAAATCCCTGCCCCCTCTCACAACTGCAGGCCAAGCTCAGGGAGGTAAAACTGGCAGGCAGATGAGGGCTTTGTAAACAGGGAAATGGTAATACAAATAAAAACCTAAGATATTGCTGTGAAGCTTGCTGTGAAAACCGCTGCAGACAGCTCATGCCTGGGGCCCTCTGGTCATTTTGAAGGGAGATTGTTTATTAAACTCCAGCTTTTCCCTGGTTCTTCTCTTCAGCCCTTCAGGACAATCAGAGAGCTGGGAGAGTGCAGGACTGGGGAGAAGAAAGGCTTAAAAAGGAAAGTGAAATAGATTCCACCTGAAGCACAGAGCTGGTGATTTTTGCCTCATCAAGATTCTTGCTGATACTGACCAGCACCTGACATTGACATGGATGGGAGCCGACATTGATGGGCGTCCTCCTCACTAGGCTCTGTGCTAAATCCTCCCCAGGCATCAACTCACCAAATTCCCATAACACCCTCTGAGGTTAGGGCTATTATCTACCTATTTTTCAGGTGAATAAACTGAGGTTCAGAAGTGTTAAGTAATTGCCCACGGTCAATTAAGAGGCAGAATTGAGCCCAGATCTGTCAGCTACTCCTTTAATCTTGACCTACACCCCCTCATCATTTCTCACAGTGTCCTGGCATTTAGTAGATACTAAACACATGTAAGACCTCTAAATTCTCTAGTTTGAATCCCAGCTTTGGTGCTTTCCAGTTGTGTGAAGTTGGACAAGTTATTTACTTTCTCAGATGACAAAATCCCTGCCCGGCCCACCTGTCAACTCCAGTACTTGCCAAGTATGAGTTGGAGGCTGTTACTTAACCTCTCTGAACCTCAGTTCCTGTGGCTGTAAAACAGGATAATAATTGTTGATATTCCAAGTGTAAAGCACACAACCTAGTACCAGGCACATAAAAAGTGATCAACCGGGGGCCAGGCACGGCGGCTCATGCCTGTAATCCCAGCACTATGGGAGGCCAACATGGGCAGACCACGAGGTCAGGAGTTTGAGACTAGCCTGACCAACATGACGAAACCGTCTCTACTAAAAAAAAAGAAAAGTGGTCAACCAGGCAGCTATCAATTCAGGATAGTGAAACATGGCAACTATATTCCATCCAGGGTAAGTAAGAAGAGGAGAGATAAAAACACAGATCGGAAGGATAAATTTAAAATGTTCATCATCTGCTCCTTTCAGAACTTAAGATCAAGAAAATAATTATCTCAGCTAAAGATATGCAGTTTTCCTTTGACAAGAAAACAAGATACTGGGTGATGCATTGTGTTTTCCTTATTGCTTTGCCAGAAAGCTCAGAGCTAAATCTAATTCTTATTAAGAGTAACTGCATGAAGCTGGATTTAGCCTTCGTTTATACGATATGTATTTATAAATTTCTGTTCTATTGACTTTACTGTGCCTGTAACATTTAGAGTTAACTTTAGAGAAATTGTTAAATCTAGCTGCTTGAAAAACGGACAAGGTTAAAAATGATCAATACATATTCTGTAGTTATAATGTAATGCATATGAAATAAAAGTATTACCCATTACTTGAATTTTAGACAAAGATAAAAGGCAAAGAGGCAGGTCCAGATCTATAAACTTAGGTTTAAAAAACTGTTTAAAAATAAATAAATAAAAGGCAACTAGATGCCAGAGATTAATTTCAAAGTGGAATTAGTGCAATGAAGCATTTAGAGGAAAAAAAAATTGCAAATCTTCCCCAGAGCTGCCCAGTCCTGTTTGCAGGCAGGAGAGTCCCCTTGGCCACACCCAGGCTGACACTTAACTTTTTTGAGTCCCAGCACTCAGAGGAACAGAGACCTACCCCATTTTCCCATGCCGGGAGCGATTTCCTGTTTATCTTTCCACATGCACAAGATGTGAATCCGGGGCAGAAGCCAAGATAATGAGAAGTATTTCTGCGAGCCAGTTCGATGTTAAACATGCAGGGAATGAAGGAAGTTTACATGTACATCAAATTTAGTCATGTCCCGTTGTCTGGAGTATCCACTTTTATCCAAATGTTATTTTTTCTTCAATTTTTTTTTTTTTTTTGAAACGGAGTCTTGCTCTGTTGCCCAGTCTGGGGTGCAGTAGTGTGATCTCGGCTCACCACAACCTCTGCCTCCCTGGTTCAAGTGGTTCTCGTGCCTCAGCCTCCCAAGTAGCTGGGATTACAGGCGAATGCCACCACACCTGGCTAATTTTTGTACCTTTTTTTTCTTTTTATAACACACAATGAATATCATATAATTTTTGTACTTTTAATAGAGATGGTGTTTCACCATGTTGGCCAGGCTGGTCTTGAACTCCTGACCTCAAGTGATCCACCCACCTCAGCCTCCCAAAGTGCTAAGATTATAGGCCTGAGCCACAGTGCCTCACTGATAGTCTTTCCAAATACTGCAGACCATGGGTGTCCAGTCTTTTGGCTTCCCTGTGTCACATTGGAAGAAGAAGAATTGTCTTGGGCCACACGTAAAATATATGAATACTAATGATAGCTGATGAGCTAAAAGAAATTTTTTTAAACTTACGATGTTTTTAAGAAAGTTTACGAATTTGTGTTCTGCCACATTCAAAGCCGTCCTGGGCCGCATGCAGCCCATCGGCTGTGGGTTGGACAAGGCTGGTGTAGACTGTTACAAGGATTCTCATTCTGGCAACGGTGTAATGGCTAAAAGATTGGAAACAATATAAAATTAATCGATGGGAACTGGTAAAATGATACACCCATGTGATGGGAAAGAATGCAGGGGCATTCGCAAAGAAAGAAGACAAAACCACCTTGGAAAATAGTTTGCAGTATCTAAAAGCTGAACATAGCCTGCGGTTTCTCCAGCACTCTTAGAACAAATCTCAAAGTCCCTCGAGCTGTGTACAACAGGATTTCCCAAGCTAGGCACTGCTGACATCTGCGGCCAGATTATTCTTTGTTGTGGGGGCTGTCCTGAGCGTCATAGGCTGTTTCAAAGCCTCCGTCCATAACATGTCAGTGGCACTCCCCTCTGCAAGTCAGGACAACCAAAAATGTCTCTGGGCATTGCCAAAATGTCACTACATGCAACAATATCCATAAATCTCCTAAAACAGTGCTTAACCAAAGAAGCTAGAAGCACGCACAAAGAGTACATATTTATAAATCCATTTCGGTTGAAGGACGGGAGGGATGGGCAGGGGGCTTCTGGAATAAAAGTAATATTCTGGTTTTTTATTTAAATAGTGATTACTCAAGTGTTTTTCACACTGTAAAAGTTCCCCATGCTATACAATTTTCTATAATTATGATTCAATAAAATGGTTTAAAAAATGAGGCATATTGAGACAGCTAGATATGGAAAGATCTCCAATATGCATAAGTGGCAGGAAAAAAAAAAAAGCAAGTTGATTGTGTACTGTAATTCCCTTTATGTTTGTAAGGGATGTATCAGAGCATCCAGGAAGCACACATGCTTGCTGATGGCAGTGTCTGTTGTCAATCACTGCAGAGTGCCCCAGCTCTCATGAATAGATGCAGAGTTGCCCAGACCCTATGACTCAGCACGTCTGGTCACCAGGGATATGTCCCAGAGAGGCTCCTGCCCATTGCACGAGGGCACATGTGCAGGAAGGCTTATTGTGGTGTTGCCAGAATATCAACTGAGGCTCAGAGGGGTTAAGTGTCTTGCTAAAGATCACACGGCTTATGAATAGGAAAGCCAGGAGCTGAGCCCAGGTTTATTTAAACCCAGAGCTTGAGCTCCTGACCACCATACCTTATGACTGCCACCTCAAGTCCCTGCTGTGCACTGGGTGGGTGGGTAGGTGGTATAGACAGGAACTACTTGGCCAGCAGGCTCGAATGGCATGCAAAGATCATTCCATCCATGCTTAACTAATGAAAAGTTTCTGGGTACAGTATGGGTCTCTTCAATTCTCAGGGCACACTGGAGCACACAGGCCCTTTCTTCTACCATCCCTTACTCTTCTCAACCCTTGGGTCCCTCTGCTGAGTGCCACCCATGGTCTCACTTCACAGCAGTCAGAGTTCACATCTGGATGAGGAAAGGGAGCTTTCCATCTTCAGGGTAGAAAGAGGGAGGAGATGTAGCCCTTTCAGTGACCTCCAAAACCAGGCTGTGCAGACTGATTTCGTTTAGGCTCCCCAAGAAGCAGACCCTGAAACAGGGGTTGGGGTGTGAGTAGTTTATTTTCATAGTGATTCCAGGAAACACCAGGAGGGAGGGGACAGTGACAGA
>PVKV010037307.1:0-14923 GCA_004027835.1 Alouatta palliata
CCTGGGTTCAAGCAATTCTCCTGCCCCAGCCTCCCGAGTAGCTGGGACTACAGGCACGTGCCACCATGCCCGGCTAATTTTTGTATTTTTAGTAGAGACGGGGTTTCACCATGTTGACCAGGATGGTCTCGATCTCTTGACCTCGTGATCCACCCGCCTCGGCCTCCCAAAGTGCTGGGATTACAGGCGTGAGCCACCGTGCCCGGCCCTTCTGTAGCTTTTTTAATGTTAGGGGCTGATTGGGTGATATACGTTCGTTGGGGGTGAGACTAGACGTGAAGATGACATTTAAGTCACTCCAGGTGAGGTCACAGGGCTGGGTTAAGTATCGGAGGATCTGATGAAAAGGAGCCTAGCCGCTGGCCGATTTGGGAAAGGTTGGATAAAGGGAAGGAACCTGCACCCTAAGCATGCCTTTGGCTCCAGCCACCTCTCGAAGGGGGAGTTGTTGGGCAGGGTGGAGGAGGTGGCTGCAGAACTAAACTGTAAGCCGGACCCGGCATGAGATGGGAGGTGACGGGAGGGGCACGAGCAGTGCGTTGTGGGTAGAGGAAGAGGAGGAAGGCTCTGGGGGGTCTGGGCCTGGACTGGGGCCTGGTTTGGACAGGCAGGGAGGAGAAAGGTCAGAAGGGTTGATGGACAAGGAGGATTCTGGATTACTGGTGGAAGAAGGAGGGATGGACAAAAGGGAGAGAAGGAGCAGAGATTAGGGAAGGATTAGAGTGTTAAAAAAAAAAATGCCTGGACATCTGGCACCTTAGACCATTTGCCCATTTGTTGACAAAAATTGTGTAAGTCTTTCAGAATAGAAAAATTGAAAGTGCTGTCTTCTGGGCATTTGGAGCCATAGTCTAATTTGTATTGAGGCCAGGCCGTATTACAGAAGAAAAAAATGAGACATTTAGGTTTCAGACTGGGTGACAGTTAAAGTTTTAGGTTTTTTTTTTTTTTTTTTTTTTTGAAATGGAGTCTTGCTCTGTCGCCAGGCGGGAGTGCAGTGGCGCGATCTTGGCTCACTGCAACCTCCGCCTCCCAGGCTCAAGCAATTCTCCTGCCTCAGCCTCCCGAGTAGCTGTGACCACAGGCACCCGCCACCACGCCTGGCTAATTTTTGTATTTTTAGTAGAGACGGGGTTTCACCACATTGGCCAGGATAGTCTTGAACTTCTGGCCTCGTGATCCGCCCGCCTCAGCCTCCCAAAGTGCTGGGATTACAGGCATGAGTCACCGCGCCCTGCCAAGAAGTTTTAGGTTTTTTTAGGACGCAGGCTAGAGGTGAAGACAGAGGAATAGAGGGCAGAATATTGCCCATGGTGAAGGAGATTTTTTTTTTTCTCAGCTGCAACCGTCTTGATCAAGTTATAGGAGATTAAGTTTTAAGGAAAGGAGTAGAGACTGGGAGAAGGAGCGAGCAGCTACCAGGGTTTTCAGTAGGTGTCCCTGATCGCGGGCCTGTCATGTGGGTGAGTGAGCAAGGCAGGCCTCCCCGCGACTGACCAGACACCAAAGGAAGAGTCTTGTCTTCTGTGACCGACGTCGGAGTTTCTGAGCGAGAGGGAGAGACTCGTCTCCTTCAGCTCCACACAGATAAAGAGGGTCTCTTAGAGGGTCTCTTCATCTCTGCTAGAAGGAGAAAGATTTAAAAGAAAAGAGAGAAAGAGGGAGAGCTTGTCTCCTTGGGATTTGAAGGAAAAGAGAGAGAGTTGGGAGAGATTTGTCTCCTGTTCTCTAAAGGAAAACAGAAAGACGGGGAGACTGCTTACTCGATCTGAAGGAGGCGGGAGAGCTGTTTGGCGCTATGCATGAGTTGCTGATCTGGTCTGATGTGTTGAGGTTCAGGTAGGTCTCTTCCCAGAGGGGAAGCAGGGACAGGGGACTGGTCTCCCCAGACGAGTACCCCTGTCCTGGTTTTCCGGCACCAAATGTTAAAATTCATGCTCTGAATGAAGAGACCACCAAACAGGCTTTGTGTGAGCAACACGGCTGTTTATTGACCTGGGTGCAGGCTGGCTGGACTAAAAAGGACGTCAGGAGGGCGGTGGGATAGGAGTTGAGTTTTTTTCTTTTTTTTTGAGATGGTGTCTCCCACCGTCACCCAGGCTGTAGTGCACTGGCACGATCTCTGCTCACTGCAGTCTCCGTCTCCTGGGTTCAAGCAATTCTCCTGCCTCAGCCTCCCGAATAGCTGGGACTACAGGCCTGCACTGCCACGCTTAGCTAATTGTTTTGTATTTTTAGTAAAGATAGGGTTTCACCTTGTTGGCCTGGATGGTCTTGATCTGCCCACCTCGCCTCCCAAAGTGCTGGGATTACAGGCATGAGCCACCATGCCCGGCCCTAGGGTGGTTTTTTGCAAGCTGGGAGAGGGTCTTAGGGTATGAAGTCAGAGGTTGACCAAGGTCAGTTACAAAGTCCAATGGCCTCATCAACTGGGACAGGAATATGCAACAATAGAGAACGTCTACACCCCTGCCCCTTGTTACCCAGGCTGGAGTGCAGTGGCAGGATCTCGGCTCACTGCAACCTCTGCCTCCTGGGTTCAAGCAATTCCCCTGCCTCAGCATCCCTAGTAGCTGGGACTACAGGTACGTGCCACCACACCCAGCTAATTTTTGTATTTTTAGTAGGGACGGGGTTTTACCATGTTGACCAGGATGGTCTCGATCTCTTGACCTCGTGATCCACCCGCCTCAGCTTCCCAAAGTGCTGGGATTATTAAGCATGAGCCACCGCGCCCGGCCAGACTAGAATGTCTTAAAGTTAAGTAGGTGCCTCAGGGGTTGATCATTTCTTTCTCTTTTCAGGGTCATCCAGTTACTTTAGATTTTCCAGGAACTCCTCTGGAGTGTCTCTCGGCAGGTCACAGAGGTCAACATGGCATCTATGGGGCTGTCAGTCGGCTTAAAAGACCTTACTCCTCCCACCTCAGCCTCCTGAGTAGCTGGGACTACAGGTGCATGTCATCATGCCCAGCTAATTCTTTTTGTTTGTAGAGATGGGGTCTCACTATGTTGTCCAGGCTGGTCTTGAACTCGTGGGCTCAAGTGATCCTCACGCCTCAGCCTCTCAAAGTGCTGGGGTTACAGGTATGAGCCACTGAGACCAACCTACAAATATATTTATGTTTTAAAAAAAAAAAAAGGATGAAATTATTGGCAGAGTGTGCTGGCACGTGCTTGTAATTTTATCACTTTGGAAGGCTGAGAGAGAAGGACCGCTTGAGCCCTGGAGTTCGAGGCTGCAGTGAGTTGCGATTGCAACACTGCACTCCAGCCTGGGCAACAGAGCCAGACCCTGTCTCAGAAAAAAGAAATAATGAAATGTATGCCAGTTTTCCCTTCTGCAGCTGGTCACACGGCCACATCACTGTTCATCTCCTTACAGTGGGTTGCCTGCCTCTGCTTTCAGCGAGCGCCTCAGCTGGCCAAGCTGAGCCAGTGCCGGGACTGAAGCCCCATGTGGTCTGCTGATACCAGCTTTCGGCACTTTTTCATGGGTGTTTATGACACAGGAGGGGCGCACCGAGGTACCTGGGGCCTCCCGCAATCCAGGCTCGTTCCCAATTGCAGTGTGTCGTGAGTGGCCTGCCTTCCCCTGGCAGTCGGGGTCCAGCAGCCACCCAACAATCCCTTTCTTTGTCTATTGATCTACTTGCATAAAGAGTCCCAAGCAGCCAGAGGGCTGTCCCACTTGCAGTGTAATGGAGGCCAGCTGTGTCCCCTGATGGAAGCATTCCACCTTGAATACAATGACTTCTATACCAGCCGAGTCAAAGTTGCAGAAATGAGGCCGGTCGCAGTGGCTTAGCCTGTAATCCCAGTACTTTGGGAGGCTGAGGTGGGCAGAGTCACCTGAGGTCAGGAGTTCGAGACCAGCCTGGCCAACATGGCAAACCCTGTCTTTTCTAAAAATACAAAACTTAGCCGGGGGTGGTGGTGCTCGCCTGTAGTCCCAGCTACTCGGGAGGCTGAGGCAGGAGAATCGCTTGAACTCGGAAGGCGGAGGTTGCGGTAAGCCAAGATTGTGCCACTGCACTTCAGCCTGGGTAACAGACCGAGAGCCCATGTCAAAAATAAATAAATAAATAAATAAAACAAAAACCAGAGTTGCAGAAATGGGAGGCAGACACGTTGCTAATGGATCATTACTGGTAATAATGAGAGGAGGCCAGGTGTGGTGATTTATGCCTACAATCCCATTGTTTGGGAGGCTGAGGTAGGAGGATTGCTTGGGCCCAGGAGTTCAAGACCCAGCCTGGGCAACATGATGAGACCCTGTCTCTCAAAAAAAAAAAAAAAAAAAAAAAAAGGAAAAAAGAAAAACAAATTAGCCAGGCATGGTGGTGTGTGTCTACAGTTCCAGCTACGTGGAGGGCTGAGACAGGAGGATGGCTTGAGCCCAGGAGTTCGAGGCTTCAGTGAGCTGTGATCACCCCACTGCACTCTAGCCTGGGCAACAGAGTGAGACCCTGTCTCACAAAAAAGGCACTCCAGAGAGCTCCCTCCCCCCTTCTGCCATGTGAGGACACAGTGAGAAGGCACCATTTATGAGCCCCTAAGGGACCCCACCAGATACTGAATCTGCCAACACCTTGATCTTGGACTTCCCAGCCTCCAGAACTGTGAGAAACAGACCTGTTGTGGGCCGGGCGTGGTGGCTCACACCTGTGATCCCAACACTTTAGGAGGTCGAATCAGGCTGATGACTTGAGGTGAGGAGTTCAAGACCAGCCTGGCCAACATGGTGAAACCCTGTCTCTACTAAAAATACAAAAATGAGCCGGGCGTTGTGGCGTGTGCCCATAATCCCAGCTACCCAGAAGGCTGAAGCAGGAGAATCCCTTGAATCCAGGAGGTGGAGGTTGCAGTGAGCCTAGATTGTGTTACCTCACTCTAGCCTGGAAGACAGAGTGAGACTCCAGCTAAAAAAAGAAAAAAAAAAAAAAAAAGGAACAGACCTGTTGTTTATAAAGCACCCAGCCTGTGGTCTTTTGTTACGGCAGCCCACAGGGACTTCAGCTGCATTGCTTTCAAGCCCTTGACCGCCCAGCCAAACCTTTACCTACTGCCTGCGAGTTAGTTCCTCCGAGAACCTATGGCCATTCTCTTTTCAAGGTGAAATAAACAAGCCGGTGCACTCTCTCGCATCTGCCCATGGGGAGGGGTTTCCTTTCTCCTGTGGGGTGGCAGTGCTGTAGGTGCGGCTTTGGGAACAGCCAGCATGCCACACAGAGCTGCCTGTATCAGGGCCTGACGTTTTCCTTCCCCAGGCATCTGGGCAGAGGGAGCCCCATGAGGCTGCAGGTGCCGGCTGAGAGAGAGGAGGCTGGAGCAAGAGAGGAGCTGGGGCATCTGGGCTGCTCGTTCCTGCAGCTCTCGCACTCTGGGCATCGCCGGACCCTGATGCTGTCGGTAGCCCTTCCACGTGGTGGTAGAGGGAGTGAGGCACACCCAGTGTCCGGCTTGTGGATCAGATAACACCCGTTGATGATGATGACATCTCAGGTCCCATGGTAACTCGGTGGCTCCCAGTCTAAACCTTCAGTCTCTAAGTCCCAGAAGCAAACATAAACTGTATCTCAAAATGGGAATATTTGTGTACAAAGCATGACGTAGCTTGTTCAAAACTCCCAGCGGGGCTGGGCCGTGCTGGGAATGATCTACAGGAACCTGCCAGCTGCTTCTGATGACACTCGCGTCTGTTACTGGCATGGTGGGTGTCGTGGGATCTGGCCACACGCCTGGGTGGCAGCCCGGACTGCTGTGACGCCTGCTCTCGTTCTTGATACTCAAAACCAGCGCCATTTGGGTTACTTCAGAGCAGTACAGAAACGGCGGAGAAGAAATGCACGAAAGAAGAATCCATGTCCCCCAAACCGAAAGGGCCCCTCAGGTGTCGTGCCCCTTCCTGAGCGATGGGAGGGACCAGATGCAGCTGCTAGGGTGTACCTTGGAAGGGACACCCCGATGTGCCACAGCGGCAGGATCCTGGACGTTTTGTGGAACACGGATCTTACTAATGCATCTAGGGAAGTCGCTCCATCACGCTGTCCTCAGTACACCCCGAAGGACAGCGTTCTGCTGAAAAAAGCCATCCTGTGGATGCAGCTGTCAGAAGGAAGAGCGGAAGTGCACTGCGGGTCCTGCCGGCTGAGAGGGAGCTGCACCCGCCAGTCGCTGCCCACAGGTGTAGAAGAAGGGAGACCAGCCCCTGACAGGTGAGCAGCTGCGGAGCTGGGCGGGAGCGGTGATGTGTCGCTCCAGCAATGACGCGGCCTGTGGAGCAGCAGCCAAGAGCGGCAGAGCAAGGACCCCGGCGACGTCCCGACACCCGCTGCCATTCATCAAGGCCCACCTGTCTGTCTTCTGACCAGCAGCCGGGCAGGTGAGCCGCGCGGGGAAGCAGCGGGAGCCCCTGTCCTGCACTTTCATGTCCTTGCTGGCACTGCTGGTCTCTGAAATCCCTCCAGGAGCGTGAAGCTGCGGCACGTTTGCCATTTTGGCGGGCAGAGGCCGCTCTGGTATTTTCTAGTTGGCCTCTCACATCATCCTGGGTTCACTCCATGGGTTAGGAGACCAATATGGCAATATGGGGATTCTTTTTTTTTTTTTTTTTTTTGAGACGGGGTCTGGCTCTGTTGCCCAGGCTGGAGTGCAGTGGCAGAGCTCAGCTCACTGCAACCTCTGCCCCACGGGTTCAAGCGATTCTTGCCTCAGCCTCCCAAGTAGCTGAGACCATAGGTGCACACTACTACGCCTGGATAATTTTTTCTTGTATTTTAGTACAGATGAGGTTTCACCATGTTGCCCAGGCTGGTCTCAAACTCCTGACCTCAGGTCATCTACTCACCTCGGTTTCCTAAAGTGCTGGGATTACAGACATGAGCCACCGAGCCTGGCCACATGTTTTCAATTCTGTGGGTATTTCCCTAGGAGTGGCGTTGCTGGGTCCTATGGTACCTGTGTGTTGAACTCTGGAACCACCGAACTCTTCACCGCAGCTGCGTCGGTTCCCATTCCTGCGGCGCTGCATGGGGGCTCTGACATCTCCATGCCCAGCCTATACTTGCTGTTGTCTGTCTTTTTTATTACAGGCATCCTAGCGGATGTGCAGTGGGGTCTTGTGGCTTTGATTTGCATTTCTCTAACGACTAATGAAGTTGGACATCTTTTCATGTGCTTATCAGCCATCTTAATATCATCTTTTTATTATTATTTTTTTGAGATAGAGTCTTACTCTGTTGCCAGGCTGGAGTGCAGTGACGCGATCTCAGCTCACTGCAACCTCTGCATCCCAGGTTCAAGCAATTTTCCTGCCTCAGGCTCCTAAGTAGCTAGGACTATAGGCATGTGCCACCACACCCAGCTAAGTTTTGTATTTTTAGTAGAGGCAGGGATTCTCCACGTGTGTCAGGCTGGTCTCGAACTCCTGACCTCAGGTGATCTGCCCGCCTCAACCTCTAGGGTAGTCCCAACGTGCTGGGATTACAGCACACAAGCCACCATACCTGGCCGTCTTAATATCTTCTTTAGACAAATGTCTATTCATTTGCCCATTTTTAAAATTGGGTCATTTTACTGTTGGGTTGTAAGATTCTTTACATTTTGTGGGTACAAGTTCCTTATCAGATATACACACAATTTGTAATATTTGCAAATATTTGGATTGTCTTTTCTTTTTTCTTTTTTTGTTTTTTTTGAGACAGAGTTTCGCTCTTGTTACCCAGGCTGGAGTGCAATGGTGCGATCTCGGCTCACTGCAACCTCCGCCTCCTGGGTTCAAGCAGTTCTCCTGCCTCAGCCTCCCGAGACTGAGGACTCCTCCTGGGACTACAGGCGTGCGCCACCATGCCCAGCTAATTTCTGTTGTTTTTTTTTTTTTTAGTAAAGACGGGGTTTCACCATGTTGACCAGGTTGGTCTCGATCTCTTGACCTCGTGATCCACTCGCCTCGGCCTCCCAAAGTGCTGGGATTACAGGCATGAGCCACCGCGCCTGGCCTTGGGTTGTCTTTTCATTTGCTTGATGTCATTTGAAGTACAAAAGTCTTTAATTTTGGCCAGGCACAGTGGCTCCTGTGTGTCATCCCAGAACTTTGGGAGGCCGTGGTGGGTGGATCACTTGAGGTCAGGAGTTCAAGACCAGCTGACCAACATGGTGAAACCCTGTCTTTACTAAAAATAAAAAAATTAGCCAGGCATGGTGGCGGGTGCCCATAGTCCCAGCCACTTGGGTGGCTGAGGTGAGAGAATCACTTGACTTCAGAGGGGTGGAAGTTGCAGTGGGCTGAGATCACACAACTTGTGGTGCCCTCCAGCCTGGGCAATAGAGTGAAACTATGTCTCCCCCCCGCAAAAAGAAAAGTCTTTAATTTTGGGGAAGTTTCCTTTATCTATTTTTGTTCCTTTGCTGTCATGTGTACAAAACCACTGCCCCATCCAGGGCCCAAGCATGAACTCCTGCGATTGTTGCAGGAATGTATATTTTTAGCTCTCAGCTCTCCTGCTTAGGTCCTTGGTGCATTTGAAGCTACTTTAAAAGTTTTTTTTTCTTTTGAGACAGTGTCTCACTTTGATGTCCGGGCTGGAGTGCCGAGGTGCGGCCACTGCTCACTGCAGCCTCCACCACCTGGACTCAAGTGATCCTCCCACCTCAGCCAAAGTGCTGGGATTACAGACATGAGCCACTGTCCCCGGCCCTGGAATCACTCTTTGTGTGTGATATTCAGTAGGAAATACAACTTCTTTCTTTAATGTTTAATTTTTTTTTTAGGTTACCAATCTGTTTAATTTCAAACAAAGTCAGCACTGTGTAACAAAATGAAGTTTTACCTCAAATATCCAAATCCAGTAATGAAATCTGAAGCCGTTCACCTCACTAAATTACAAGAAAGTTGAATAACAGCCACGAAATGGCACCTAAAATGAAGTTTGCCAACTGAGGCAAAGCTTAACGAAGTAAAAAGTTAGACGAATGTTACAAAATAACCTTTTTTTTTTTTTTGAGACGGAGTTTCGCTCTTGTTACCCAGGCTGGAGTGCAATGGCACGATCTCGGCTCACCGCAACCTCCGCCTCCTGGGTTCAAGCAATTCTCCTGCCTCAGCCTCCCGAGTAGCTGGGAGTACAGGCACGTGCCACCATGCCCAGCTAATTTTTGTATTTTTAGTAAAGACGGGGTTTCACCATGTTGACCAGGATGGTCTCGATCTGTTGACCTGGTGATCCATCCGCCTCGGCCTCCCAAAGTGCTGGGATTACAGGCGTGAGCCACCGCGCCCGGCCCAGCCAGTGGGGTTTTGATGGTGACTGTGCACATGCTGAGGAGTGTCTGGGGGGCGTGGCCAGGCCAGGGTGCTGTCTTCTGATTGCAGCCACAGGATGTCCCTCCATTTATTTGGAATTTCTTCATTTCTTTCTACAATGTTTTATGGTTTTCTGAGTATATTTTGTGCTGGTTTTTGTTAAATTAATTCCTAAGTCTTTTATTCTTTTTGATACCACTGGAAATGGTGCAATCACAGCTCACTGAGCCTCAAACTCCTGGGCTCAAGCCATCCCTGCCTTCAGCCTCCCTAGTAGCTGGGACTACAGGTACACACCACCACACCCAGCTAATTTTTTTTTTCTTTTCCCCCTCTAATTTTTTTTTTTTCATTTTTTGTAGAGATGAGGTCTCACTATGTTGCCCAAGCTGGCCTTGAACTCCTGGGCTCAAATGATCCTCCCCCTTGGCCTCCCAAAGCATTGGGGTTACAGGCATGAATCACCTTATGTCTGGGCTGGAATTGTTTTCTTGATTTCAGTTTAGAGCTATCTGTTGCTTGTATATAGAAAAATAAATGTATTTCTTTGTACTTTGTTCCATGTGAGATTAAGAATGGTTTCTTGGACAGGCGTGGTGGCTCATGCCTGTAATCCCAGCACTTTGGGAGGCCAAGGCAGGCAGATCATCTGAGGTTAGGAGTTTGAGACCAGCCTGACCAACATGGAGAAAGTCCATCTCTGCTAAAAATACAAAATTAGCCAGGCATGATGGTGCATGCCTATAATCCCAGCTACTCAGGAGGCTGAGGTGGGAGAATGGCTTGAACCTGGGAGATGGAGGTTGCAGTGAGCCATGATCACGCCATTGCACTCCAGCCTGGGGGACAGAGTGAGACTCCATCTCAAAAAAAAAAAAAGAATAGTTTCTTGTCTGTTGATCCTGCAAGCATGTGAACTCATTTATTAGTTTGAATAGCTTTTTGTGAATGCCTTAGGTTTTTGTACATGTAAGATTGTGTAATTCACAATCCTTTCTTTCCAGTGTGGGTGACTTACTTCTTTTTCTTGCTTACTTGCCCTGGATAGATCCTGCAGTGGAAGAGTGAGAGCAGACAACCCTGTCTTCTTTGTGATCTTATGGGGAGCATCCCTTCTCCAAGGTGACGTGTGATTACCTGCCTGTGTGTGCTGGCTTAACGGACCCCTTTATTGGGCTGATGGTGCTCCCTTCCTGGCCTGGTTCATTGAATGTTTTCTCATAGAGGAGTGCTGAGTTTTCTCCGTTGTGTTTTCTACATCTCAGATGATCGTGTGTTTTTGTTTTTTACGCTATTGATATGGTGTATTCCAGTAATTTAGTTTATTATTATCTTTTGAGACGGGGTCTGGCTCTGTTGCCCAGGTTGGAGTACAGTGGTACAACCTGTGGCTTACTGCAGTCTCTGTGCCCCCCGCCCGTCATCCTCCCACCTGTGCCTCTTGAGTTGTTGGAAACACAGGTGCATGCCACCAGGTCTGGCTGATTTGGAGAGAGGGGTGGGTGGGTGGGTGGGTGTGTGTGTGTGTGTGTGTGTGTGCGTGGATGCATGCCACCAGGTCTGGCTGATCTGGAGAGAGGGGTGGGTGTGTGGGTGGGTGTGTGTGTGTGTGTGTGTGTCTATTTTGCCATGTTGCCCAAGCTGGTCTGAAATTCCTAGGTTGAAGCCATCTGCCCACCTTGGCCTCCCAAAGTGCTGGGATTATAGGCATGAGCCACATGGGCTGTCCCATTAATTGAGTTTTGTGTGTTAAGGCAACCTTGCATTCCTGAAACGAGTAACACTAGGCCGTGGCGTGTCATTCTTTTCTATGTTGCTAGATTCAGTTTGCTAGTACTTTGTTGAGGATTTTGGCATCTGTGTTCATAAGAAATACTGGTCTGTCCTTTTCTTGTTATGCCTTTGTGTGGTTTTGGTATCAGGATAACATTGGCCTCATAGTATGGATTGGAAAGTGTTCCCTTCTCTTTTCTTTTTTGAAAAAGTTTGTGTTAATTCTCTAAACTTTTCACCAGCAAAGTTGTCTGAGTTTAAACTTGTG
Organism: Alouatta palliata; assembly: GCA_004027835.1. NCBI lineage: Eukaryota > Metazoa > Chordata > Mammalia > Primates > Atelidae > Alouatta > Alouatta palliata. Next base: position 11,345 of record PVKV010037307.1, read on the forward strand.
TTTGTGGGAATATATTTTTTATTACTGATTCAATCTGTTTGTTATACGTCTATCCAGATGTTCTATTTTTTCTTTTTTTTTCTTTTTTTTGAGACAGAGTCTCTCTTTGTCGTCCAGGCTGGAGTGCAGTGGCGAGATCTCTGCTCACTGCAACCTCCAACTCCTGGGTTCAAGCGATTCTCCTGCCTCAGCCTCCTGACTAGCTGGGATTACAGGCCTGTACCACCACGTCTGGCTACTTTTTGTATTTTTAGTAGAGAACGGGGTTTCACCATGTTGGCCAGGCTGGTCTTGAACTCCTGACCTCAAGTGATCCGCCCTCCTTGGCCTCCCAAAGTGCTGGGATTACAGGTGTGAGCCACCACGCTCAGCCTCTATTTCTTCCTGAGTCAGTTTCGGTGGCGTGTTTCTAGGAAGTTGTGTGTTTCATCTAAGCTATCTAACTTTTTAGCATACCATTATTCATAGCATTTCCTTACAGTACTTTTTCTCTCTCTGTCTCTCACATGCGCACACACACAGTTTTGCTCTCTTTTTGATCAGCCTAACTAAAGGTTTGTCAATTTTGCTAATCTTTCTTTTATTTGCTTCTTTCTTAAAACAGTTTTATTTTCTAATAGAGACAAGGTCTCACTATGTTACCCAGGTTGGTGTTGAACTCCTAGACTCAAATGATCCTTCTGCCTTCAGCCTCCCAAAGTGCTGAGATTACAGGTGAGTCACCACGCCTAGCCTAATCTTTTGGAATAACCAATTTTTAGGTTTTTAACAATTGGGCTGCGGGCGGTGGCTCATACCTGTAATCCCAGCACTTTGGAAGGCCGAGGCAGGTGGATCACCTAAGGTGAGGAGTTTGAGACCGGCCTGACCAACGTGGTAAAACCCCATCTCTACTAAAATACACAAAACAGCCAGGCATGGTGGCAGGTGCCTGTAATCCCAGCTTCTTGGGAGGCTGAGGCAGGAGAATCGCTTGAACCTGGGAGGCAGAGGTTGCAGTGAGCTGAGATTTTGCCATTGCACTCCAGCCTGGGCAAAAGAGAAGACTCTGTCTCAAAAAAGAAAAAAAAAAAATTGTTTTTCTATTCTCTATTCATTCATCTCTGTCCTAGACTTATTGATTCCTTCTTTCTGCTGGCTTTTAGTTTACTCTTCATTTCTAGTTTCTTAAAGGGGAAGTTTAGGTTATCGACTTGAGAGTTTCTTCTTCAGGCATTTGCAGCCAAAATTTCCTTGAAAGTTCTGCTTTCACTGCATCCCGTAAGCTCTTGTGTTTCTGTTCTCATCACCTCAGATGGTTTTCTATTTTTTATTGTCCCGTATTCTTTGACCCATTTGTTATTTAGGAGCATGCTGATTAGGCCGGGCGCGGTGGCTCACGCCTGTAATCCCAGCACTTTGGGAGGCCGAGGCAGGCGGATCACGAGGTCAAGAGATCGAGACCATCCTGGTCAACATGGTGAAACCCCGTCTCTACTAAAAATATAAAAAAAAATTATCTGAGCGTGGTGGCGCACGCCTGTAGTCCCAGCTACTCGGGAGACTGAGGCAGGAGAATTGCTTGAACCTGGGCGGCGGAGGTTGCAGTGAGCCGAGGTCGCGCCACTGCACTCCAGCCTGGCGCCTGGTGACGGAGTGAGACTCTGTCTCAAAAAAAAAAAAAAAAGGAGCATGCTGATTAATTTTTCACATATTTGTGAATCTCCTAATTTCCTTTTCACTTTTTTTGAGACAGAGTTTCACTCTTGTCAGCCATGCTGGAGTGCAGTGGTGTGATCTCAGCTCACTGCAACCTCCCCTTTCCAGTGATTCTCCTGCCTCACCATCCAGAGTAGCTGGGACTACAGGCTCACACTATCACGCCCGGCTAATTTTTGTATTTTTAATAGAGACAGGGTTTCACCATGTTGGCCAGGCTGGTCTCAAACTCCCGACCTCAGGTGATCTGCCTGCCTCGGCCTCCCACAGTGCTGGGTTGTGGGCGTGAGCCGCCGCCCGGCCCTGTTTTCTACTTTTTATTGTCCCATTTGTTTTTTGACCCCTTTGTTATTCAGGAACACATTGATTAATTTTCACATATTTGTGAATCTCCTAATTTCCTTTTCATTATTGATTTCTAATTTCATTATATTGCGGTTGGAGAATGTACTTTATAAGATTTCAGTCCTTTTAAATGTATTGTGACTTGTCTCATGGAGGGTCTATCCAGGAGAATGCTCCACGTGCACTTGAGAAGAATGTGTATTGTGCTGTGTTGCACACAGTTTTCTGTGGACGTGGACATCTACGGAAAAGGCTGGGCTAACTGGTTTACAGCATTACATGCTGCTCTAGTCTTCTGTATCCTTACTGGTTTTTTTTTTTTCTGGTTGTTCTGTCCATTATTCAGAGTGAGGTATTGAAATCTTCAACTCCTGCAATTTCTAGAAATAGAAATTGTCTGTTTCTCTCTTCCTTTCTGCCAATTTTTGCTTCACGTATTTTATTTCATTTATTTATATAAATATTTTTTTGAGATAGAATCTTGGTCCATGTCCCAGGCTGGAGTGCAGTGGTGAGATCTTGGCTCACTGAAACCACCATCTGCCGGGTTCAAGCTATTCTCCTGCCTCAGCCTCCTGTGTAGCTGGGATCACAGGTGTGCACCACCACACCTGGCTAATTTTTGTATTTTTAGTAGAGGTGGGGTTTCCCCTTGTTGGCCAAGCTGGTCTTGAACTCCTGACCTCAGGTGATCTGCCTGCCTCGGCCTCCCACAGTGCTGGGATTACAGGCGTGAGAGCCACCATGCCCGGCCAGTTCTTCTTTAAATGTTTGGTAGAATTTACTGGTGAAGCCATCAGGCCTATGGCTTTTCCTTGTCAGGAGGTTTTTGATTACTGATTTAATTATATTTATAGACCCTATTCAGATTATCTGTTTTTTTCCTGATTCAGCCTTGGTAGGTTCCACATTTCCAGGAACTGTTCATTCATGTCGCTTAACTGATTTCTTGGTGTGCAGTTGTCCACAGTGCTAGACTCTGTTTATATTTCTCTAGACTTTGTAGTAAGGTCTGCACTTTCATTTTAGTAATGTGTCTTTTTTATAAGATGGGGTTTCACCATGATGGCCAGGCTGGTCTTGAACTCCTGACCTCAGGTGATCCACCCACCTTGGCCTCCCAAAGTGCTAGGATTACAGGTGTGAGCCACCAAGCCCGGCCATTTGTCTTTTTTCTTAGTCATTCTAGCTAAAGGTTTGTCAGTTTTGTTAATCTCAAAGGACCGATTTTCAGTTTCATTTTGTTGATCTCCTGTTTCTTTTCTATTCTGCATTTATCTCTGCTCTAATCATTATTATTTCCTTTTTTCTATTAATTTTGGGTTTTGTTCTTTTTCTTTTTTTTTTTTTTTTTTGAGACGGAGTTTCGCTCTTGTTACCCAGGCTGGAGTGCAATGGCGCGATCTCGGCTCACCGCAACCTCCGCCTCCCGGGTTCAAGCAATTCTCCTGCCTCAGCCTCCCGAGTAGCTGGGACTACAGGCATGTGCCACCATGCCCAGCTAATTTTTGTATTTTTAGTAGAGACGGGGTTTCA
>PVKV010037308.1:0-14925 GCA_004027835.1 Alouatta palliata
TTACAATCTGGATAATGCCTATGTCTCATAAATAAATTGGAAGAAATAAATCATATCATCCTTCTACTTAAAAACAAAAATGTTGCCTTCCTCAGATTAAGTTCTGCATTAAACTCTCATCCCAGGAGACTGCCAAAAATGAGAAGTTGATTCCAGACACCTAATTTATAAATAGAGACTTTCTTATTACCATGGATGGTTATAAATAATTTCCGCTGGACATATTTTCTGCCAGTAGTAACAGCATAATAAATCAAGGGTTCCAAATGTAACTAAAAATAAAGCATTTGTCCCCAAGATGGGAAGGCTGGCATGGGAGCACACATGAGCAGGACCCGGCCTGGTGTGGGAAGCCGCCTCAGCATGCTGGGGAGAGCATCCACACATGGGGAGCTGGAGAGACAGAGCCAGGTCAAGTGCCAGCCTCTGGGGTCAACACGGAGGTGGGCGGAGGGCCAGAGGTCACACAGGGTGACCATGGAGGTCCATGAAGCAGACTGGTTCTGAGGGTCGGAGGCTACACAGAGAAGAAGGGTGCCCATCACGGAGGGCAGGAGAGCCAAGATCAGAGGCCGGTTATCTAAGGGGAATGAACTGCAAGTGAACAGCCTGTTGATGACAGGAGACCACCATTCAGAGAAGAAAGTCGCAAATACAGAAAGGATGAAAACTGGAATAAATCCCAGTTGGATTAGAATCAATCGTATTGGTGTGAACTGGTGGTTTTCCTTATATGTAAATATGTAACAACATAAATACTGATGTAGGCCAAACATGGTGGCTCACACTTGTAATCCCAGCACTTTAAAACACCAAGGCAGGCAGATTACTTGAGCTCAGGAGTTCAAGACCAGCCTGGGCAACATGACAAAACCCCGTCTCTAAAAAAAAAAGAAAGAAAGAAAGAAAAAAAAATACAAAAATTAGCCAGGTGTGGTGGTACATGCCTGTAGTTGTAGCTACTTGAAAGGCTGAGGTAGGAGGATGGCTTGAGACCAGGAGGTTGAGGCTACAATAAGTCAAGATTGTGCCACTGCACTATAGGCTGGGCAACAAAGCAAGACCCTGTCTCAAAACAACAACAACAAAACTGACATATGTACCTCTCATGTTACACACACACAGTCATTCTCTAACTCTGTCACCCAAACAGCAACAAGCACACGAAGGGCCCAGATATCAACCTTTCAATGCCCTGCTCCACCAGCAAGAGCCAGGACTTCTTGGGCAACAGCTGCTTCCTGTGTTGGGGCATAGGACATCTTGTTAAGCCTGGAATTTGGCGTTGTGCCAAAAAGCCAGGAACCACTCAAAGAATGACAGGACTATGCTGGAAGGACAGACAAAACTCTACCAACTGTTTAAAGAAGAATTAACCCCAATCCTTCACCAACTCTTCTAAAAAACAGAAGAGAAAGAAACACCCTCCAACTCAATCTATGAAGCCAACATTGCTATTATACCCAAACCAAAGACAACACAGGAAAACTACAGAGCCATATCCCTTATGAATACAGATGTAAAAATCTTCAACAAAATAGCAGCAAACCAAATCTAGCCACACACAAAAGTATTATACACCAAAAAATATGGAGAGAGAGAGTAGGAGTAAGCCCTGTAGTACTGGACTGGAATTAAAAGTATTGATTTGGTCTCTTCACGATTTTTACAGTATAGATAAATGCAGAAGGATAAATAAATGCTTGTGTGTATAGGTCTGTTTGCTGAGAGGGCCTAACCAAAGACACTAACAGTCAGCTTAGCAGGCTCCCAATCTTGGTTTCCAAACCCTACAAGCCACCAGCAGGAACGATGGCTTCTTAGAGAAATGGCTGACTCCAGGCAGGGGCAGGGTAGGTTAAAGACGACTCTAGAGCACATTCTTGTTCCAGAAAGGAAGGAAGAGCCCTAAGATTATGGGGGCACATCAGACAAAGGAGCCAGTCCACAGGAGTACCAACAACCAGTGCACAGGAGTCCCAGTGACCAAGACTGGGACAACTTGGGTGTCAAATAATGATAGTAACAAATGTCACTATTTGACTAAGACAGGACCTTCCGAATCTATACAATGTAAATACACAGGTAGGCAGGTAGGTAGGTGGGTGGGACAGACGGATGAAAAGGGAAAGCTCTCCCTTGCAAAATAATGGCAACAATTACATTCCAGAAGTAACAATAAATGTGAAAAATGAAAATGTGACAACCACCACAGTAACAATGGATTCAGCTAGAATCTTTAAGATGCTAAAAGTGGGTAGGTAAAAGTATAATGAGGAGCAAGACACTGACATAATCGCAAAGGTATCTCTCCATGAGTACTTAACACACTTACTGACTTCCAGTGGAGAAACTTGACAGAGACCCTTAAGCAAGTGATAAGCTACATCACCAGTGACCCAGCAAATCAACAATGCGTGAGTCCCAGTGGAGGCACTGAAAAGAACTCAGCACCATTCCTGTGGTGTCTGCCAAAATGGAAGAACTGAAGGACCGTTCCACACTGAGGACTAAAGAGACAGTGCGCAATCCTAGACGGGACGCTAGACCCATAAGGATACTACTGGGAGGATGAGCAAGACCCGAGGATGCCGACGGATTTGAAAGTAATCCTGGATCGAGCTGCAGTCGTGGTACTCGAGGAATACACACGGAAGCAGTGAGCAGTGACAGGGACGGTGTCCTGCAGATTCCCACTCGTGCTTCGAAGACTACCAAGTGGAGAGCCCAGGTGAACGGCAGAGGAATAGACTGTGTTCTACTTGTAGGTACTATTTCTGCATCTATATACATTTAAGATAATTTCACAATACAAAGTTAAAGAAGAACACCTCTTCACCTCTTTGGTTTTGGTCATGGTTTCTGCAATGGTGCTTGCGGCTCCCAGGTCATCCATCACTGGGATAAATGGCCAAGCGGAGGCTGAGGGGGCTGATGGAGTCACTGCAGAGGGGGTCACTGCGTCCTCAGAGGAAACAATCTAGTTGAAGAATGAACAGTAGGGAAAGTTTAAGCGGAAAAACTCAACATATTTCCTATGCAAGTCCCAAAATACCTTATCCAAAACTACCTGGGCTGTTTGGAATGTTCCAGATTTTAGAGGTAACATGGCACCTATCCGACATAGCCACTACCACCCCATTCAGGCCTAGGGCAGCTGTGCAAAGTCAAGTACATCCATATTTTCAAGAAAAAGTATTAATTTTCACAGCAGGTCACATGAACCAGACTAAAATGAGCTCACATATCTTCTAATTGGTTCTTTCACCAAAATAAGTTACTGAAATTTTTGACTATCAGAGAACTTTAAGGTTTCAGAATTGCAGACAAAGACTATGAACTTGCATTTAATGATTTTTTTTTTTTTAAGAGATCTAATTCCACTTAAGCACTTCAAAAGTTCCTTCACAGAGCTTGTAAGTATAGCCAAAAATCAAAGCGGGAGGCACGGAAACAGCCTAAACTAAATGACGGAATGAGATTTCCCAGACACAAAGCAGCCACCTTTTCCTTTCTGATCTATCGTTGCTTTACGATTCGCTTTTACCTCTCTCTTTTCTTGCCATGGACTCAGACTCAGTCTGTCTTCGATATCAACGACCAGCATGCATTCTTCTCCATTCATGGGACTGGCCATGGCGGATGCGTCAGAAGGGGCTGCCGAGAACGAGGGGCACTCCACCGGGGCGATCATGCCAGCTGGCATCAGGGCCCCGACGACAGCGTCTCTGTCGGGACACAAAGCCAGGCCTGTGGTGAGCTGCCCGCTCCACTGCACCACACGAAGTGGCGAGGCAGGACTAGTGCACACTGAGGTATTTTCTCATTTTTACTGAATACATGTAAAAGAGTTCTGGAAAAATACCAAACATTATTATCATGTATCCTTCGGCTAATAGCTAAAATGTTTACTCCGGATCTTATTTATTTGAAAAACCAGAGTAATGGCAGGTGAAAAATTGCCAAACATAAAAACCAGACCAGAATGAGACTCTGGCTATCCCCGAGAAATCCCCTTGGGCTGCTGTGAGAGCCTGAGGGCTGGATAACTGATCATCAGGCAATTAATTCTGTGTTTACTGAAAGCCACAAACAGCAGCGAGGACTCAATGGCCTCTAATGAATGATTGTTTTTGTTCCGAAACTAATTTTCCTATGTAAGTACACCTGTCAGGTCCGCATGTGCGATATATTAGTAGATGGGCAACTTATGTAGGCTGTGGGAAAGCAGCAGAAAAATACTGCAAAGGCCACGTCAGCAAAACTCAGCCTTCTCAAGTCACCAAAGGGGACACTAAGTTGTCTCAGATATCACTATAAACTGGTATCGCCTAATTCTTCTTTTCTTCCCCCAAATATTAATGGTCAGTCTACTGGTCAAAAAGAATAATGAAAATGTCCAAGTTAGTTTTCTAATTCATATTTCAATGTTTATTAAAACACGCACAAAGATATCATCAATCACCATCAAAGAACACGTGACTTACAACGCACAGCATGTAAAGACAATAATATGACATTTTTGGAGACATTTGATCAATGAAAAAAAATCACAAAAACCTGAAGCTCACATAATTGCAGAATTTCAAAAATTAGCACATAAGCCTACCTGGCATACATGATTTGCAATGCTGTCAGAATATGCGATAAGGCCTGCTGTTTGGCCAGATTTCCATCCAATGACAGGAGAATCTTGGCAAGAGAAGGGCGATTTGGCTTAGAATTACTTGCACCGCTTATTTTATTACTGGCAGCAGAAGAACCGGCATCTGAAGGCACTCCTATAAGAGGAAACTAAAATTGGCATTTTGTTTTTAAGATCACAGTTCGCTCTATTTCTATAAAGTCTAACCTTATAGGTTTGTTCCAAAACACACTGCAATCTGCATCATTTTGCTATTTCGCAGAGCACATCTCAGGCTCATTAACAGGCCTTCAGAACAAGAAAACCACTTATCCATACTTCCATAAAGAAGCTATTCTCAGCAAAGTTTCACTGTAACTGCAAAAAGATGTACATGCTTTTATACAATGCACTTACAACAGTTTATGTTATATACATACAAGCTATGAAAATGCTACAATACCTGTATTATCTTACCCCGGGAAGGCAAGACAAAAAAGAATACAAAACAACAAACAGAGAAGATGCTCACCAATGGAGTCTGATCAGTCTCACTTCCCTGTGAACTCCCAGGTCTCAGCAGTGAGAGGGAGCCAGGTATGTCAACTCATCCAAATTAATACACAGATTTAATGCAATTCCTACCAGAATTTCCAGCAAGCATTTTTGTAGACAGACAAGATTATTCTAAAATGTATATGGATAGTATCACATTGCCCATTTTCTTTTGTTAAAAAACAAAAGAAAAATAAATAAAATGTATATGGAAAGGCAAAGGAACAAGAATAGAAATAAAAAAATAAGAATGAAGGGGTGGAATGAGTGTGCCCAATTTCAAAAGTGGTTGTGATACCATAACCAAAACTGGGTGGTACTGGCATAAGGATCAATGGAATAAGACAGAGAACCCAGAAATGGAACCACACATATGCCTCAGTGACTGCTGACAAAAGTGCAGGAGCAACCCGGTGGAGGCAGGACAGCCTTTCAACACGTGGTGGTGCAGCAACTGGGAGCCCACGGGCAGAAACCCAAACTTCAGCCTAAGTCTACACCTTACGCAAAATTAGATCCACATGGATCATGACTTAAGTAGAAAATACAAAACTATAGATCTTTTAGGAAAAAAATAGGAGACAGTCTTTAGGATCTAGCACTAGGCAGAAGTATATTTAGACTTGACACCAAAAGTATGGTCTATAAAAGAAAAGAACTGATGAATTAGACTTCATCATAATTATGAAAGAAAACAAAAGGACAAGCTACACACCAGGAGAAAACATTTGCATAAGACACATCTGCCAAAGGACTAGAAACATCTACAATATCCAATGAACTCTTTAAACCCAACAGAAAAAAAAGGCAATTAGAAAAGGTCATGAAGACACATTTTACCAAAGAGGAGATATGGACAGTAAACAATCACATGAAGGTATTTTTAACGTAATTAGCCATAAGCAAAGTATAAACTAAAACCACAATGAGATATCATGGCTAACTTTTAAAAAGATGATGAGGATACGGGAAAGACTGGATCATTCCTCCGCTGCTAATGAGAATGTAAAATGGTATACCCATTCTGGGAAACAGTTTGGCAGCTTCTCATCACACTAAACATAGTTACCATACAACCAGCAATCCCACTCCTGGGCATCTATGTCAAAGAAAGAAGAACTTATTTTCACATAAAGTGAATTTTCACATTCACCTGTATATGAATGACATGGTAGTTTTATTTGTAATAGCCAAAACCTAGAAGTAATCCAAACGTCCTTCAATGGCTGAGTATTCCACAGAATACTGAACAAACTACATAGCATGTAACAACTTGTATGAATCTCCAGAGGATTAGGCTGAGTGGGAAAAGCCAAACTCAAAAGCTATACACATAATGTGACGTGAAAAGAGCTGTATGTTAAGAAGCTACTGAGTAACTTGAACCAGAAAAAAGATGACGGAGTCAAGCCTTATCTTCATCTGCCCCAGAAGACAGCACAAGGCAAAATCACTCGCCCCAGCTCATACAGTCAGTAACTGACACGGCCAGAAGATCACGTTCCAGTTATTCATAAAAGCAGATGCTGCTGGAGCCTAAATGTCCCCTCCTGAGAGATAAGGGGAAAAAACAAGATATTTGTATGAGGAGACGAGGTTCCCTTTAAAAACAAAGAAAAAGCAACTGTACTTATTTCTACATGCTAGCAAGGATCAATCTGAGTATTTCCATACAGTAGAAGAAATGATATTTTTAAGAGACCATTTAATAGTCTGAAATTCTTAGAGATAATCTAACAAAAGACATGTAAGACCTATGCAACACTGGGACTAGAAAACACTGCTGAGAGAAATTAAACACCTAACAAAGACAAACACTATGTTCACAGGTTAGAAGACTAAACACTGTCAACCCACCCTTTCCACGTTGACACAGAATTAACGCAATCCTCACCAAAATCCCAACCAGGCGGTTTTATAAAAACTGACAAGCTCATTTTAAAAGCTATATGAAAATGCAAAGAGCCTACAACAGTCAAAATATATTTGAAAAAGAACAAAGTGGAAGAACTGTTACAATCTGAGTTCAGGGCTTTCATAAAGCTGTAGTAATCAAGGCAATATGGTATTGCCACCAAAATCCACAAATAAATCAATGAAACAGGACTGAGAGTCCAGAAATAGATCCATACACCCACAGACAACTGATTTCTGACAAAGATGAAAGGCAATTCAGTAGGAAAAGCAAAGTTTCTCAACAAATACAACTGAAACAACTGGAAAATCATGCCCCCCAAAAAAAGCCTTTCAATCTGAACCTCCCACCAAATATAAAATTAAATCAACTGATTATAGATATACATGTCTAAAACTGTAAAATTTCTGTAACAGAACATAGAGAATCTTTATAATCTGGAGGCAAAGGTTTTGTAGACACAACATCAAAAGTATACTCTACAAAAGAATAAAACGAATAAACTAGGCTTCATCAAAATTGAAAACTTCTAATCTTTAGGATTCACCTGTGAAGAGACTAAAATGACAAGCCACACTGACAGAAAATATTAGCAAATTAGATCTTTAGCAAAGGACTTGTATCCAGAATATATAAGGAACTCTCAAACTCAGGAAGAAAACAACGAACCTAATTTTAAATATGGGCAAAAGACCTGAATGGACATTCACCAAAAAAGGTATCTGATTCACAAATAAGCAAGATGCTTGACATCATTAGTTATTCAGGAGATGCAAATTAAAACCACAATGAGACACCACTACACGTCTATCAGTATAACTAAACTTAAAGACTGAGCATATCAAGTATTAACAAAAATGTGGAGGACCTGGCCCTCTGGAACATCCACTTTGCAAAAGAGCGTGTAGCGTCTTCAGAAGCCAGACATACACCTACCGCAGGGTCCAACCACTGCTCTCCTAGGAGTTTACTCAAGAGAATTTCAAGTAGATATCCATAGACAAGCTTGTATAGAAAGTCCATTAGCAATTTCTCTTGCAGTCAAAAACTGGAAACAGCCCAAACATTCATAAACAGATAAATGGATCAACAAGTTGCATCTGTTTATCCTAAGGCACTATTCGACAACTGAAAAAGAATAAACTACTGATACATGCAACATAAGTGAATCCCAAAATTATTATGCTGAGTGGAAAAAGATTTTAAAAAAGAGTATATGCTGTATGATTCCACTTGGAGTAAGCTGTAAAACATGCAAACTGACCTGCCACAGTGGCTCATGCCTAAAATCCCAGCACTTTGGGAGGCCAAGGTGGGAGGATCACTTGAGCTCAAGAGTTCAAGACCAACCTGAACAACATGGCAAAACCCTTTCTCCACCAAACAAACAAACAAACAAAAATTAGCTGGGCATAATGACATGTGCCTGTAGTCCCAGTTATTCGGGAGGCTGAGGTGGGAGGACCACTTGAGCCCAGTAGGTGGAAGCTGCAGTGAGCCAAGATCATGCCACTGCACTCCAGCCTAGGTGACAGAGTGAGACCCCATCTCCTCCCACCCCAACCAAAAAAAAAAAAAAACACCAGACAACAACAACAAGAAAACATGTGACTGATCTATACTGACAGAAATTAAGTTGGTGCTTACGGCAGGAAGGAGGGGAGTTTAAAAGCAAAAGGGAGGGTTACAAAGGGCCAGAAACTCTGGAGTAGCGTATGAGTTCAGTATCTTTGATTGTGGTGATGCTTCATGGATCATATATATTTCAATTTTCAGAGGTGATCAAAATATGTACTCTAAATAGGTGCAGTTTGTTATACGTAAATTATAACCGAATAAGGCTGTTAAAGAATACAAAGGAGCCCAGTACAGTGCCTGTATCTCTCAGGTAGTTATTAGGAGTCCTGTTTATACATATACACAGCACAGCCAGTTTCCCTGATCATAAATACAGGAATCAGCAACATACTTTCTTCTAAAATTTTCATCCCAGCATGCATAAACCACATGATAGCACACCATAATTTTTCTGTGTCATTAGATTCATAATGCAATTAACACAGCACTACAACCTCTAATGTGTTGGCGCAAATCAACCTACAAGGTTGCTGTAACCCACAGAAAAATCTCAGATAAGATACAAATCTGTGTTACCTAAATAGGAAGCACCTAAAGGGTCTCTTGCAGTCTGGAAGAGGACGGGCTCGTGGACAGAGGGCGTGGCCACATCCACGGTTGTCCACGCCACGCTGTGGGACGACCCGCAAGCCACGCGTGTGATCTTCTGGCCTTCTAAGCCTTGCACAAGGGTGGGTTTCCTGTTAACCGTGGTTGTGCCATTGCCCTGCTGGCCGTGGTCATTGTCACCCCAAGCATACACCTGTTTAAGGGAAAAAAAAGCTTACAATTTTTCAACATTTCAAGACGTCTTCTTTAAATTTACTTCAAAATGCTTCACGTGTATGCCACAGTAGTTAGAAGAACAGAGTTCTTAAAGATAGAAACAAACCATTTTGCAGTCTTACAAAATGGTACCAGTGTACTACAATTCTGAAGAAAAACTACCCAGAAAAACGCTTGCCAGTAACTACGAAAGGAGTATTTTCTTAATGTTAATCCAATTAATTCTGTTTTGTTGCAAGACACACAGAAGGTCCTCTCTTCAACTCAGTGCAGTAATTTTTCCCCTTTTATTTTGCAAAGAAAAATGACCAAAAACAATATGCTCATTTTTCAAATAAGTTGCTTTTTGGCCTTATAGAATTGTAAAGTATAATTCATTTTGACTAAAAAACAGTAATGGTAATTTTGTTTTCATAAATAAAATTTCAAATGGAGTATCCACAAGCCAGTCATGGCATATGCTTCTCAAAGCAGAAGTGAGATAACGTTTGCCAAGCATCAGCTCTGTCTCTAAAATGAGACCTCCTCGCCAGTCAGCAATTCTCTAAAGTAATACCTTGTAGCAGGAGCATCTTCAAGGATAACAATCTTTCCACACCTTCACGTGGACTTCAGAGTGGGAACACCTCTTTTCTGAGGACCCCACCCCACAACCCCTGCTGCCAAGTGGGCAGATACACCAGTGGGCAAAATGGACAGGTCCCGCCCTCCTGGTTCTTCAAGCAGTAAGACTCAGCTGATTTCATCCACAGCTTGATTTCCACAGGACGAGGGCTGTGTCTTGATGCTCAAGTCAGGATGGCACGCCACCCCTAGGCCACCTGCAGCCTTACCTGCCCTGAGTCCGTGACTGCCAGGCAGTGCAGGGCCCCGACAGCCACATGCACGATCTTCTTCCCTCTCAGCCCTTCCACCACCTGTGGCTTCCGCACGTGCACGTCAGAGCCGTGGCCCAATCTGAAGTAATCTCCCTTCCCCCTGAGAGAAAGACAATGGTGGAGTGTCACAATATGGTTATGGTCTGGCAACACTGTACAAGAAAACACTCACCGTCTCACATCTTTTACAGCCAGCTCAATGACATCACACACAGCACCCAAGGTCTCCGAATTTATATTCAAAATCATACACCATTAAATTCAAATTAACTTATTAAGACACACTACTGCAAACACCTATCCAAAGTCCTATCTGGTATCCATCTTTCTCAAGCCACCGCTGGTCATAACATTGGCACTAGGGCCTGACACACCATCCAAGGCCAGTCTGGGCACCTGCTCTTTCCTGTATTAATAAAACAAGCTTTTACAAGAAATACATGTTAACTTTTTTAGGGTCCAAGGATTCAGCAGGCTATTTTGCTCTCATTTTATCCTTAGGTTTCAGCAGAAGAAACTCTTCCTAAGAGTCTCATCCAAACAGGAAAGGTAAGTAGCCTAAAATTTTTCTAGTATTTTCAAAATGGCTCAGTTACAATGGGAAATTTCTTCTTGTACTACTGTCACTAATCCCAACTCAATATCCTTTAAAGGACAAAGATGCATGCATAAGAAAGAATGCGACAGGTTTCCTGCACGTGCCTGCGCAACCATGCATGCTGTGGCAGGGAGGAAGTTTACGTACCATGTCCACACCACTCCAGACTTGGTGAGGGCCAGGGAGAACTGAGCTCCACACTCAATCTGGCAGACGCCCTGTCCGTTGAGCCTCTCAATGTTCTGGGGAACGTTGCAGCCTTCACTTCCACCCCGGCCCAATTTCCCAAAGTCACCATCACCCCAGGAATATACCAAACCTAGGTTCAAGAATATACATACGCTTCAGGCCAGTGTTTCGTATCACTCCTCCCCACTCAGAAGCACAGAATCATGCCAGGAACCCACCTTCATCGGTCAGAGCCAGGGTCTGCGCGTCTCTGCTCCCACATGCAACCTGGATTACTCTGTGACCGAGAAGGACTTTCACCTACTCAATTACAAATTTAAAAAGAGAATCAAGCAAGGGAATTTCGACAGACTGAAAGCCAACCATGCACATGTCTTTATGAACTTTCCTAGATTGAGCTTATTTTCTCTTGAAATTTTTAGATGGTAAGCTTTCTGTAAGCAACAAAAATGCGTATAATCACCATTTTGGGCTTTAGCTGTGTCGTATTATCCCCATGTCCCAACCGGCCATACTCGCCAAGGCCCCAGGTGTACAGTTCCCCACTGGACGTGAGGGCCGCACTGTGCGAGCTCCCACAGGCGATGTCCCGGATACGCTTGGTTTTCAGGGCCTCGATCAGCCTTGGCTTGTCACAGTTCCTACAACAAGAAGAAATCAGCTTCCTGCAGTGAATCCATCCCTTCTTAGAGAAGAAGGAAAAAAGACATCTATACCGATCCCACGCAGGCAACACAAGATCCACAGATCAACTATCAAACCTTAAAGCGGAACTAAGGAGACCAAAACACAAACAACCATGTTAAAAAAATTTTAAGATCCATTTCCATAAATAATCTATTCTAATTTTCTGCAAAGTAACTCTCAAGAGTATCAGTCAGCAACAGTTTCTTACTAGCAAATGAGACTAAAGAAAATGCCCTTACATTCTGCTGAAGTGTCCAAGTTTTCCGTCGTCCCCTTCGCCCCACGAAAACACTTTTCCATCAACAGTTAAAGCCGCCGCGTGCCGGCCACCTGCAACATTCACAGACGCGCAGATTGCTGAAGGGCAGAGTACAGACAGCCCACAGCATCGCTCCCCATGCTGCCTGGCATGTAGCACACACCTGCTGAGTGTGAGCTGAATCAGTGAGTAACTCAACAGGATCAACAGCTGGGTTATCAGGAAAGCTTTCTGGGTGACATATGTGCTGAACAAGTGAATTTTTACTAAATTACAAATTTTAACTCTAGAAAGAATTTGCAAAGAGGCAGAATAATACTGATTATTAATGGGGTTCCTATCATGTTAAATACATAAAAAAACAAAATTTAGATGAAAAAAGTAAAAATAATTTGTGATTAGGTAAAATGTAAAAATAGTGTCAATTAAGCTTTTGAGAAATACACCTCAAAAGTGAAAGTATTTAATCATTTACAATGAATGCATTATACCTACTCTTCCAAAAACACACCAGCTTATGCTCTTTCTCCAGCAAAGAATATTCTCAAAGTCCATACAACTCGCCTTAGGATTAAAGGCACAACAACTCCTATACATGGAGTTCCTGCCAGCTCCTGGGCTCTGAGAACATCACAGCAGACTCATTCTTCCCTCTTCTTCACCAACAGAACCCCTATGTTACCAGGGCGACAACGTGCTCAGCTAAACACCACTTCCCAGCTGCCTCGGTCCCCAGGAGATGGTGCCTGAAATGAGTGGGGCTTTGGAGGGGCTCTGGAGAGGGGCTTGGGCGGGAGGGCACGCTGTGTGCTGCTTGCCTCTTCTGCCAGGCCTGGGCCTGGACTCTGGGGGCCAGAGCTAGTCTAGGACCATCTTCCCACACAGGACACAGCCCTGCTGAATGGACTCTGACCCCACCTCAGGACTTTTACAAAGGAGAAAAGTAAAACTCTATATTGCTTAAGCCACTATCATTTGGATCTCCTGTTTTGCAGGTTACACCAAGCACCATTCAGCATAGGCCTGAACTGAGCTTTGCGTCTGATTTGGTTTTGTTCCTTAGAAGCCTAGCACAATGCTTCCAAAATAAACGCTCCCTGCACTGAAAGGGTGGTTTGATTTTTCTTAAAGGAATTTTCTCATCTCTTGGGTTCATAGATACTTTTGAAAACCTGAAGAAATTATAGACTCTCAGAAAAACAGCCTGCTTTCAGGCAAATAACTTTATTTAGCAGCAATAATTAAATTCTAGACCACCTAGAGATTTACACTATCCAATTTTGTTTCTACTGTGAGGACACCCATGAGGGCCGTGGTCAACCCAGAGCAGGAGCAACAGGCCGGTCCGCACAGGCCTGCTGGTGCTTGGCGTGTACCTGAGTGAACAGCCACCTTCTTGACCATGTAGCTGCTGAGAGCTGTGATCTGCCGTGGGATGGGCACCGTCCCGCTGGAGATGCCCAGCCCCAGCCGGCCATTCGTGGCTTCTCCACAGGCATACACCTTCCCTTCCACAGTCACTGCAAGGAAAGACAGCCAGGAGAGGACTCACTTTTCACAACATTCAAATCTTTGTTTTTTGGTGCCAAGCATAATTTAAACATTTTTTAATATTTGAATAATCATACCTGCAAACAAACTTTTAGAACCACCAGCCACCTGTACCACATTCAAAGCAGATAGCGTCTCAGAGAACGAAGGAACCTTTATCTAGAACAGAATTTTTTTAAGAAAAAAACAAATTTTTACTTGCATGTTTAAAATTATAAGTTACCTTATTATACGATACAAGGAATTACAGTCACACGCTGCACAACATTTCAGTCCACAACAGGCTGCGCAGACAATGGCCGTCCCATTCGATCACGACAGAGCTGCAAACTCCTTACTGCCCAGTGAGGAGCTGGCCGTGACGGCGCCACAGCACAACCTATTCCTCACGTGTCTGTGGTGATGCCGGCTGGATATGAACAATCCCTAAATGCCTGATAATATCACAGACGACTGCTGCTGGACTATTCGTTCACTACCCTGTACCTTCCATCATTCTGTTAGAGTGTATTCCTTCTGCTTTTTATTTTCTGACTGTAAGACAGCCTGAGGCCGGTGCTTCAGGAGGGATTCTGTCACAGGAAAGGACAGCTAGCTCCCAGGGTGTTACTGCCCCAAAGACCTTTCAGTGGGACAAGATGTGGGGGTGAAAGAGAGTGACAGCGATGACCTCAGCTAGGCTAATGTATGTGTCTGGGTCTTAGTTTCAACAAAAAGTTTGAAAAGTAAAAGAATAAATATTAGAAGAAAGCTTACAGCATAAGAATGTAAAGAAAACATTTTTGTACAGAGCTGTATAATGTGTTTGTGTTTTAAGCTAAGTGTTACTATAAGTCAAAAAGTTTTCTGAAAAGTGAAAAGTTCATAAAGTTAAAGTGAAGTTACAAATTATTTATTAAAGAGAGAAAAATAGCCGAAGCATATAGTGTTTCTAAAGTCTATGATAATGTGCAGGAATGTCCTGTGCCTTCATGTTCACTCACCACTCACTCACTGACTCACCCAGAGCAACTTGAGTCCTGCAAACTCCAATCTTCATGGTAAGTGCCCTATGCAGGTGTTCCACTGTTCATCTTTCACGCTGTATTTTTACCCTACCTTTTCTATGTTTAAATACACAAATGCCATTGAATTACAACTGCCTACCATATTCAATACAGTAACATGTGGTAGCCTAGGACCGACAGGCTACACCACATAGCTGAAGTGTGTAGGAGGCTACACCACCTACGTTTGTGTTAAGAATACTCTATCATGTTCCAACAA
>PVKV010037309.1:0-14925 GCA_004027835.1 Alouatta palliata
AACCAAACACCGCATATTCTCACTCATAGACGGGTGTTGAACAATGAGAACACATGGACACAGGGAGGGGAGCATCTCACACTGGGGTCTGTTGGGGGGAAAAAGGGGAGGGACAGCAGGGGGTGGGGAGTTGGGGAGGGATAGCATGGGGAGAAATAACAGATATAGGTGATGGGGAGGAAGGCAGCAAATCACACTGGCATGTGTGTACCTATGTAACAATCTTGCATGTTCTTCACATGTACCCCCAAACCTAAAATGCAATAAAAAGTATATATATATATAAAAAAAAAAAAAAGAAAAACCTATCAGACTAACAGCAGATTTCTCATTAGAAACCTTATAAGCCATAAGGGATTGGGGTCCTATCTTTAGCCTCCTTAAACAGAATAGCTGTCTGACAAGAATCTTGTATCTAGCAAAACTAAATTTCTTAAATGAAGGAGAAATAAAGTCTTTTTCAGACAAGCAAATGATGAGTGAATTTGTCACTACAAGACCAGCCCTAGAAGAAATGCTAAAAGGAGTTCTAAATCTTGAAACAAAGGGTCAATATGCATCACAATAGAACCTCTTGAAAGCATAAAACTCAAAAGGAAAAGAATAACAGTGAAGAAAACAAAGTAACTAGATAACAATCAACATGATGACTGGGACAGTACCTCATATGTCACTATTAACATTAAAAGTAAATTGTCTAAATGCTCCACTTAAAAATACAGATTGGCAGAATGGATAAAAATTTACAAATCAAATATCTGTTGTCCTCAAGAGACACACTTAACACATAAGGATTCTTATAGAATCATGGTGAGGATGTGGAAAAAGATATTCCAAACAAATGGAATATAAAACAGACAAGAGTAAAACAAAAAAACAAAGAAGGTCCTTATATAACAATAAAATAATCCAACAAAAATGTATCAAAGTCTAAGTATATATACACCCAACTCTGGAGCTCCCAGACTCATAATTACTGCTACATCTGAAAAAAAGAGATTGACTGCAACACAATAATAATGGGGGACTTTAATATTCCATTGACAGCACTAGACAGACAACTGAAGCAGAAAGTGAAAACAAACAAAAAAACCACTGAACTTAAACTGCACTCTAGAACAAACTGATTGAACAGATATTTACAGAATATTATTGAGTAGAATGTGACAGAACATTCTACACAAGAGCAGCAGAATAGACATTCTTCTCATCAGCACATGGGACAGTGTCCAAGATAGAACACATGACAGGCCACAAAACAAGTCTCAATAAATTAAAAAAATTCAAAATCATATTAAGTATCTTCTCAGACTGCAATGGAATAAAAATATAAATCAGTTCCAAAAAGAACCCTCAAAACTATGCAAATACATGAAAATAAAACAATCTGCTCCTGAATGATTTTTGGGTTAACGATGAAATCAGAATGGAAATTAAAAAATTCTTTGAAATGTATAACAGTGACACAAGCTATCAAAACTTCTGGGAGACAGCAAAAGCAGTGCTAACAGGAAAGTTTACGGTGTTAAAAGCCACATGAAACAGTCTGAAAGATCACAAATTGACAACCTAACATGACACTTCAAGAAACCAGAGAAATAAAAACAAACCAAACCCAAAGCTAGCAAAGAAAATGAAATAACAAAGACCAGAGCAGAACTAAATGAAATGGAAACAAGATCAATGAAACAAAAAGTTGATTCTTTGAAAAGATAAACAAAATTGATGGACCATTAACTATGCTAACCAAGTAAAAAAGAGAGAAGATTCAAATAATCTGTTAAAAATGAAAATAGAGACATTACAACTGGCACCACAGAAACACGAGGTCATTTGAAACTAATATGAACACCTCTATGCACAAAACTAGACTATCCAGAGGAAATGGATAAGTTTCTGAAAACATACAACTCTCCTAGCTTGAATCAGAAAGAAACAGAAATCCTGAACAAACCAATAATAAGCAGTGAGATTAAATTTTAAAATGCCAACAAGAAAAAGCCCAGGGTCAGACAGATTCACAGCTGAATTCTGCTGTACCTTCAAGAGTATTGGTACCAATCCTACTGAAACTATTCCAAAAGACTGAGAGAAGGAATCCTCCTTAATTCATTCCATGAAGCCAGTATTATCCTGATACCAAAGCCATGAAATAATATAACAACAACAGCAAAAAAGAAAACCACACACCAATGTCTCTGATGAACATAGACAGCAAAAATCTTAGCAAAATTCTAGCAAACTTAATCTGACAGTACATGAAAAAGATAATTCACCATGATCAACTGGGTTTCATCCAAGGGATGCAGGGATAATTCAACATAGTCAAGTGAATAAATGTGATTTGTCACATAAACAGAATCAAAACAAATGCCATATGATCATCTCAATGGCTGAGAAACAGCATTTAATAAAATCCAGCGTCCCTTTATGATAAAAGCCCTCAGCAAACGAGGCATAGAAAAAAGATGCCTCGATATAATAAAAGCCATATTTTACAAACCCACAGTCAACATCATAGTAAATGAGGAAAAGTAGAAAGTAGTCCACCTAAGAATTGGAACAAGACAAGGATGCCCACTTCTATTTAATATAGTAAGGGAAGTCCTAACCAGAGCAAGAAGGCAAGAGAAATAAAGGGCATCTGAATTGGAAAAGAGGAACAAACTATCTCTGTTTGCTGATGATGTGATTGTATACCTGAAAAACTCCATAAAAATTTCTCCAAAAGACTTCTAGATTTGATAAATGAATTCAGTATTTATTATTTTTATTTATTCAAAATCAATGTACACAAATCAGTAGCACTGTTATACACCAACAATGACAAGCTGAGAATCAAACCAAGAACTCTATCCCTTTTACAATAGCTGCTAAAAAATAATAAAATACCTAGGAATATATTTAACAAAAGAGGTGAAATATCACCACAAAAACTACAAAACACTGCTGAAAGAAATCATAGATGACACAAACAAATGGAAATATATCCTATGGTCATGGATTGGAAGAATCAATACCATGAAAATAACCATACTGCCTAAAGCAATCTGCAGATTTCAATTCCTATTAAAAGGCCAACATTATTTTTTCATTGAAATAGAACAAAAAAACCTAAAATTCATATAGGACCAAAAACAAGCCTGAATGGCCAAAGAAATCCTAAGAAAATAGAAAAAATCTGGAGGCATTACATTACCTGACTTCGAATTATACTACAAGGCTACGGTCAGCACAACAGCATGAGGCTGATTTAAAAGTAGACACATACACTGAATGGAAAAGAATAACATCTCAGAAATAAAGTCAAACACTTACAATCAACTGATCCTTAACAAAGCATACAAAAACGTAAATTGAGAAACAGATACTTTATTCAATAAATGGTGCTGGGAAAACTGAATAGCCATGTGCAGAAGAATAAAACTGGTTCCCTGTCACCATAAACAAAAACCAACTTGAGATTGATTAAAGACTTCAATCTAAGACCCAAAATCATAAAAAACTAGAGGAAAACCTAGGAAAAACTCTTCTGGACATTGGCTTAGGCAAAGAATTTAGAAGTAAAATATCAAAAGCAAATGTAATAATAAAAAAAAGGGACCTAATTAAACTAAAAAGCTTCTGAACAGTAAAAGAATCATCAGAGTACAGGCAGCCCACAGAACAGGACAAAGTGTTTGAAAACTGTGCATCTGACAATGGACTAATATTCAAAATCTACAAGGAACTCAAATTAGCAAGAAAAAGACAATCCCATTAAAAAGTGGTCAAAGGACATGATATCTCTCAAATAAGATATACAAAAAGCCAACAAATATGCAAAAATGCTCAACATCACTAATCATCAGGGAAATGCAAATAAAAATCACAATGAGATACCACATTACTCCAGCCAGAATGACCGTTATTAAAAAGTCAAAAAATAATAGATATTAATACGGATGTGGGGAAAAGGTAATGCTTATATACCACTGGTGGGAATGTAAATTAGGACAACCTCTATGGAAAACAGTATGGAGATTTCTCAAAGAACTAAAAGTTGGTCTACGATTTGATTCACCAAACTCACTACTGGGTATCTACCCAAAGGAAAAGAAGTCATTATATCAAAAAGGGACCTATATATGTACATTTATCACAGTGCAATTCACAATTGCAAACATAGGGAACCAACCAATGTGCCCATCAATCGATGAATGGATAAAGAAAATGTGGTGTATGTACACCATGGAATACTACTCAGCCATTAAGAAAAATGAAATAATGTATCATGTAGCAACTTGGATGAAGCTGGAGGCCATTTTTCTAAGTGAAATAACTTAGGAATGGAAAACCAAATGCAGCATGTTCTCATTTATAAGTGGGAGCTAAGTTATGGGTACACAAAGGCTTACAGAGTGCTATGATAGACATTGGAGACTAAGAAGGGAGAAGTGTGGAAGGTGGTGAGTGATAAAAAGCAACCTATTGAGTGCATTGTATACTAGTTAGATGATGGTTGTGTTAGTCCATTCTCATGCTGCTATGAAGAAACACCTGAGACTAGGTAATTTATAAAGAAAAGATGTTTAATTGACTCACAGTTCTGCATGGCTGATGAGGCCTCAGGAAACTTACAGTCATGGTGGACAGTACCTCTTCACAGGGAAGCAGGAGTGAGAAGAATGAGCAGAGAGGGAAAGGCCCCCCTGTAAAACCATCAGATCTCATAAGAACTCAATCACTGTCATGAGAACAGCACCATGAGGTAACCGTCTTCATGATTCAATTACCTCCCACTGGGTCCCTCCTATGACATGTGGGAATTATGGGAACTACAATTCAAGATGAGATTTGGGTGGGGACACAGCCAAACCATATTATTCTGCTCCTGGCCCCTCCCAAATCTAATTTATTCATATTTCAAAACATAATCATGCCCTTGCAACACTCCCCCAAAGTCTTAACTCATTCCAGCATTAACCCAGAAGTCCAATTCCAAGGTCCCATCTGAGATGAGGCAAGTCCTGTCTGCCTATGAGCCTGTGAAAGCAAAAGGAAGTTAGTTACTTCCTAGATACAATGGGGATACAGGCTTTGGGCAAATACACTCACTCCAGATGGGAGGAATTTTCCATAGCAAAGCGGCCACAGGTGCCATGCAAGTCCAAAATCCAATATGATAATCATTAAACCTTAAAGTTCCAAAATGATCTCCTTTGATTCCATGTTTCACATCTAAGATGTGCTAATGCAAGAGGTGGGCTTTTATGGCCTTAGGCAGCTCTGCCTCTGTGGCTTTGCAGGGTACAGCTTCTCTACGGGCTGCCTTCGTGGCCTGGTATTGAGTGTCTGCAGTTTTTCCAGGCACTCGGTGCAAGCTGTCCGTGGATGTACCATTCTGGGGTCTGGAGGACAATGGCCCTCTTCTCACAGCTTCACTAGGCAGTGCTCCAGTGGGGATTCTGTGTGGGTACTCTAATCCCACATTTCCCTTCTATACTGCCCTAGCAGAGGTTCTCCATGAGGGCTCTGCCCTTGCAGCAGACTTCTGCCTGGACATCCAGGCATTTCCATACATCCTCTGGAATCTGGGCAGAGATTCCCAAACCTCAATTGTTGTCCTCTATGTGCCTGCAGGCCCAACACCATGTGAAAACTACCAAGATTTGGAGCTTGCACCCTCTGAAGCAATGGTCTGAGCTGTTTCTTGGACCCTTTTAGCCACAGCTGGAGTGGCTGAGATGCAGGGCACCAAGTCCCAAGGCTGCACACAACAGGGGGCCCTGGACCTGGCGGCAGTCAGGCAGTAAAAGGAAAGCAAGGCTGGAAACGGGCCTGTGATGGGAGGGGCTGCCACAAAGGTCTGTGACATGCCCTGGACAAAATTTCCACATCGTCTTGGTGATTAGCAGTGGGCTCCTCATTACTTAATGCAAATTTCTGCAGTGGGCTTGAATTCCTCCTCCAGAAAATGGGTTTTTCTTTTCTATGGCATCATCAGGCTGTAAATTTTTAAAACTTTAATGTCGTATCACCTCTTGAATGCTTTGCTGCTTAAAAATTTCTTCCACCAGATACCCTCAATTCATCTCTCTCAAGTTCAAAGTTTCACAGATCTCTAGGGCAGGAACAAAATGCTGCCAGTCTCTTTGCATAGCAAGAGTAACATTTACTTCAGTTCCCAAGAAGTTTCTAATCTTCATCTGAGACCACCTTGACAAAAGTCAACCTATGGAATCAACCTAAGTATCCACCAACAGACTGAATGGATAAATAAAATGTGGCATATATACACAATGGAATACTCCTCAGCCATAAGAAGAATGAAATCCCGTCATGGGCAGCAATTTGAATGAACTTGGAGGACATTATATTAAGTGAAATAAGCCAGGCGCAGAAAGACAAATTCCACCCGATCTCACACATATGTGGAATCTAAAGAAGCTGATTTCACATACGAGTGAGATCGGGTGGCATTTGTCTTTCTGTTGAGAAGTAGAGAATAGAATAGCGGTTGCCAGAAGGTGGAGAGGGTAGGGAGAGAAATAGATTAACAGGCACAAAGTTAGTTAGGCAAAAGGATTAAGCTTCAGTGTTCTATTACACAATAAGGGGCTTATAGTTAAAAATATTGAATTGTATATTTCGACATAGCTGGAAGACAGGATCTTCAATGTTGTTACCACAAAGAAATGATAAATGTACAAGGCGTCAGGAAAGCTATATGCCCTGATTTGATTATTTCAAAATATATACATGTATCAAAACATCACACTGGTTAAAATATTTAACCATCATGAACATCACCAAGTAAGTGAAAAGACAATCCACAGAATGGCAGAACACATGTGTGAATCATTTATCTCGTAAAGGTCTAATACATAGGCTATATAAAAACTCATAACTTGACTACAAAAGAAAACATAATATTAAAAATTGGAAAAGACTCAAATAGACATTTTTCCTAAAAAGATATAGAAATCGACAAGCAGAAGAAAAGATGAGCGAGCTTGTTTGTCATTTAGGAAATGCATATTGAAACCACAATGAAATACCAGTTCACACCTGCAAGGATAGCTATAAGCAAAGAGAGAGAGACAGAGAGAGATTGAAAATAAAAAGGATCGTCCAGAATGTGGAGAAATTGGAACCCTCGTACCTTGCTGATGGAAATGTAGAATGATGTAGTCCCCATAAAAACTTTGGAGGTCCCTCAAAAAGTTAAACAGAATTACATATATCGTAGTCCATTTAGTGTTGCCATAATGGAATGCCCGACACTGGGTAACTTACGAAGAAAAGAGGACTCTCTGGCTCATGGTTCTGCAGGCTGTATAGAAGCATGGCACCAGCAGCTGCTTGGCTTCTGGTGAGGGCCTCAAGTTGCTTCTACTCATGGTGGAAAGTGAAGGGGAGCCAGGCGAAGGGGATGCAGAGATCACTGGCAAGAGAGAGAAGGGGAGGTCTGAGGCTCTTTGTAACAATCAGCTCTCATGGGAACTAACAGAGCGAGAACTCACTCCTGAGGGAGGGCATTAATTGATTCACGAGACATCTGCTCCCATGGCCAAAACACCTCCCACTAGGCCCCACCTCCGACACGGGATCACATTTCAACTATAGGACATATGACCCAGCAATTCTGCTCCCAGCTATATACCCCAAAGAACTGAACACAGGTATTGTAAGAAATACTTGTGTACCCATGATGATGATGGCAGCAGTGGCCCATCTGGAGCCGCCACTGTGAAGACAACAGTTGCAGTGGGGAAGGCGTGGCTGGGCTGCATGCTCCACGGATCCAGTGGGAACCAGAAACAGGTGGGAACCCTGCCCCCTTCTGAGTTGTTGGGGCTGGAGTCCTGTGCTCCCAGGCACAGCTGCAGCTGCCCGGCCATGGCTTCAGACCCAGGTTTCCCTTCGCCCTCAGGGGCCTGGGAATCCCCCTTCCTCTGTAGGCTTGCATGTGCCTGCTTCTGCTGCTTGGCTTCTTCCTGCTCCTGATACCTGCTCTGATTTTGAAACAAAGTTGAGGCTGAGCCCTGGAGCTGTCTCAACCTGGCTGGGTGTGCATGTGCTCAGGGTGGCATTGAGATGCCAGGCCCCTGCCACTTTGGGGGCAGAATTTGGGTGTTGACAAGCATCAGAGGGAGGCCAAGGGGGCACTGAGGGTGGCTTGGCCTGAGCCTACAGCTGCCCCTCGGCACAACGTGGGCACTGTGGACAACATGATTGATGGTAGCAGGAGACAGGATCTTGGGTGGGCAGAAAGGGGTGGGTCCCCAATGAAGCCCCACCTTCAAGCCAGGAATGGCCAGAAGTATGCGGGCTAGATGGAGTGCCACCAATTCCAGGTGGAATCAGTTCCTGGTGAAGTCTGCGGCCTGGAGTAGGAACTTGTGATGCTTTTTACAGGCCCTCTCATGGCCATCCATGGACCAATCAGCCTGCACTTCCTCCCTTCTGAAGTCCAGACAGCCAGACTCATAGACATCTCACTGGCTACCAGCTGTGGGAAGGACATACCCACTTTGGGTCTCCTCAAATCATCAGGACAACCTGCCTGCAGAAAGGAGCTATCCACTCCAAGTCTCTTCTCCATGGAGAGCTGGGCACCACTGAGAGCTGGCCTGTCTGCAGAAAGAAGCTACCCACTGTGGGTCTCCTCTTTGCTGAGAGCTGGACATTCATCAGGGCCACCTGCCTGCAGAAAGAAACTACTCCCTCTGAGTCTCCTGAAAGCTGTTCTGTAGCTCAGGAAAGCTCTTTTCCACTTTGCTCACATTCCTGTTGTCTGAGTAACTCATAGTGTTAGTCTGTTTTCACACTGCTGGTAAATACCTATCTGCAACTGGGAAGAAGAGGAGGTCTAATTGGACTCACAGTTCCACATGGCTGGGGAGGCCTCAGAATCATGGAGGCAGGCAAAAGGCACTTCTTACATGGTGGCAGCAAGAGAAAAATAAGGAGGAAGCAAAAGCAGAAACCCCTGATAAATCCGTCCTATCTTGTGAGACGTATTCACTATTATGAGAACAGCACAGGAAAGACCGGCCCCTGTGATCAAATTACCTCACCTTGGGTTCCTCCCACAACACATGGGAATTCTGGGAGATACAATTCAAGCTGCGATGTGAATGGGGACACAGCCAAACCATCTCAGTCCTTCTTCCTGGACCTGGGACAAGCAAGACCTTAGGACCCACTGAATGGCACCATCAAAAGAGCTGTAACACAAACAGGGCTGAAACACACCCCCTGCTCGCCATGTTACAGGAACAACAAGGAGAGAAGAGCTGCGCTGGCCGCGCTTTTGCCCAAGTGTTGCTCAGACCCACTGGGCTCATTCGACCCATTCAGCCAGCAGGCTGCACCCTGGGCACAGAGCTCAGGCCTAGGCGGCTCCCCAAGCCAGGGCTGTGACACCCTTTTTGGGGCTCTGCAGTTCCTGACGTCTCCAAGCCTCTGAGTGCCACCATGTTCCTCCGTACCCACAGTGGAAAGCCGCTTGCAGTAGGCCCGGCCCTGCTGCAGCCTTGCATGAAGTTGCTGCTTGTGCCAGCACCTGGAGCTGCCCACCCTGCCGCAGCTGGCATGGCTGGCTGTGTGCAGGGCCAGACCACATGCTCACGCACACAGCCCTTACTGCTCTGTACTTGACCCTTCCCGGCAGGCGTGGGATCTGAGCTGTGGCGCTCCCAAGTGCAGCCTGCTGGCTGAGTGGGCACAGCCTGCCCCACAGGCCTGAGCAAAACTCAGGCAGAGGCGCCGCCAGCCACGGAGTGCCAGGCGGGAACAGTGACACTTGAAGGAGCCTATGACAGTAGCAGCACAATAACCAAAACAGTAGGCCGTTTTATATAAACTGCTTGAGCATTCGTAGATTTGGGTATCTGCAGGGCTCCTGGAACTGAGCCCTCGTGGGTTCCGAGGGACGGCTCCACTGGGGACCTCGATAGGGGCGGTGGCTGCACAGCATTGAGAATGTGCCAAACGTCACCGAGTTGTTCGCTTTAAAATGGATAATTTTATGTTATGTATATTTTAGCTAAAAAAAAATGGAGAAAAAGAAATATTTGCTCACACAGGAACCTGAGGGAAAATGGGAAAGTTCAAGTTTGAGCAATTTCGATTTTCTGTCAGGAGCAAATTAAAAATAATCTAAAGCGAGTTACCTAAAAACTCAGGGAGACGCTCTTCTTCTGGATGACAAGCAGGAGGAATGAGATATGAAGAATGTGAAATAGAAGCTCTGACTAAATGTTAATAACCCATAGGCAGTGCGAGAAAGGCAATATTGCATAAAATCTGAAAATCAATTTTAATCTTGAAAAATAATAAATGGAAGTTTCAATTCCTGTTATTCTTCTAAAATATAGGTTTAAGCATTAAGACTGAGGCAGTAAGAAATACGGGCTTGGAACAACTATGTACATTTCACATAAAGAATTATTTGAGTCCAGGGACCTATTTATGAGAGGGATGGGAATGTATTTGATAAAAAGCCTCTAATCTGCTTCATTTGCCAGTGCCCTGAAACACAGCTTGTTGGATGTTTATTTTACCTCTGCACCCTTTAATGTAAAGTCCATCTTGTGCGTGTCATGTTAATAACAATAGCATTTGCTGAGCACCTGCTGTGTGACGGTCCTCGTGCTAAGGGCTCTTCATGGATTATTTTATTTAATGCTTGCCCATGAAGCTGGTACCACTGTCACCTGCTTTTTACCAATGTAAAAACTGAGGCCAACGAGAGTTCACAGAGTTGGCCACACATCCAGCAAGGGGTGGATCCAGGATTCCACACAAGCCTGTTCCGGTCTAAGCTGGACGCTTACCACCCAGGACCCAGCATGGCATGCTGAAGCACAGTAAATCGTGGCTGTGAAGAATGACAGCTACTTGCCATAGGGAGCAGCATTTAAATTCAGTTCCTTCAGGCGTCACTGGAATTGTTCCACATTGCGAGAGATCACTGGATTCTGTTTTTCTTTTCTGTTGAGCAGCAGATAAAATGCATGCATTGTCTGTAGGATTCTCAAATGAAAAATGTAATTTTAAACCCTGGGATCACCCTGAGGATGGCGAGCTGTTCACCTACAGGAGACACTGATGAGGGGACAGCCCACCACTCCAACCCACCACTCCCCTGCAGTCAAGGCTTAGCTCCTTGATAGAATTACCTAAATGGCTTAAAACTGCTCGTGCTCTCTCTCTGTTGAGCATATATATATATAGATTTTAAAAGGTACATGAGTGGGTACCAGAGTCCCATTTTGTACCATGTAATAACTTAGCAGAAGGCACTTTGGTCTATATCCACATGGTGAATCCCCACTTTGACTTATTCTTCCCTCTATACACACTGACCACAGCCCGAGGGTGCTGACCATGTGTAGGGTCGGCCCCTCTCCAGTACCCAGACGCGTGTGCTCCCGCTGAGGGAAATGCTGACTGATCTGAAATCTGCTTGTGCCTGTTCTATGTGTTATTGAGTTTAGGTACTTTTAACGAATAACCCAATGAGATAAAAGGAAAAAACGGGTTATCTCTGTAAAACCTGAATTGCTAGTTTTAGAATAACTTAATAAAGAAAGTCATTAAAAAATTAAACCATTATGAGTACACTGGAATCAAAGAACAATGAAGTATTTGGTAGAAGTCTGAAGGATTTTGTGCTCAAATTATAGATTTTTGTACTCAAATATCCATCACGTAACTGGCGGTGGGTAATCCCAATTATACTTACAAATTATACGAATGTATTAAATGATCACAGGTACTCTGGAAATATGTACATCTATTATGCATCAAGAAAAAATAAAATTTAAAAGTGGTAAAATAAAACTCTTATTCTTGGACATATTATGAGGCAAGAGGTGTAAGACATAGGGGCAGGTCTCCAGCTATCAAACCCACACTAAAAATACCAGCAAAAAAGATGTACATGTATGTGCTTTATGGTAAAATATAGTTTCAAGAATTATAGGTGTTTTTTTCAAGATTCTTCACTTTATTCAAGTTGATATACCTACTGTGATGGAAAGGACCTAGGCCTGAAAGGAAACAGGGCCTTACTTTGGGGACTAAGATTTTTCTCTTTCATGCTCTGATGTCCAGGATTGCCTGTTAAAAGAATTTCCTCATTTCAGCCACAGAGCTGAGGGATCCAGCCTATTCCAGTTCACTCCTCTGATCTCTTACCTACCCTGGGGGCACCCTCACTACTACTGCTCCCAGCTCCCTGGGGAGTGGGATCACACATGTTTGAATGAGCCAGGATTAAGAACTGACTTCTCTATCATCCCAACAGCTCTGCCCTCACCTCCCCCACCCCTGATCCCTGGCTTCCATCTTCATGGCTCCCATCCACTTCTAAATTTACTTTCAATTTACCTGGGTCATGCTGTGTCTTCCCCCTGTCCACTCCCTTCCCTGTCCCCAACCCCATCCATGCCACCCTCCATGTTCCTGAGACACGGCTCAGTTCACTCAAACCTAGTG
Source organism: Alouatta palliata (assembly GCA_004027835.1). Classification (NCBI taxonomy): domain Eukaryota; kingdom Metazoa; phylum Chordata; class Mammalia; order Primates; family Atelidae; genus Alouatta; species Alouatta palliata. Next base: position 12,490 of record PVKV010037309.1, read on the forward strand.
AGCGAGTGAGTGTCTGCATGGACAGATGAGGGAGCCCCAGCAGTCCCTCAGCATCCGGCACCACCCTGGATGGAGCCAGGGTTCCACTGCGGCTCCATCCACTGTCCGTGCTCTTCAAGGCTGATCCATTCATTTCACGCAGAGAAGCTCCAGGCCCCTGAATATATCCTGCCAGAGCCAGTGTCCTTCCTGGAGACACACAAGCTAGAGGTCTCCAGTTCATGCAGGAGATGCAGATGGTCGTCCTGCTTTCCTGAGAGTGGTCGTGGGGAGGGACTCACTGTGATCCCACAACAGGCTGTAGCTGAGAGCCCCAGCATGCCCAGCACCTCTGGCCTCTAGCCTCCTTCCTTCCCTGAATTTCTCGGCTCAGTTTTTGAGCACAGGGAAATGATTTGCAGATCAAACACGGAAGAGCATTTCCTTCATCCTGCTTCAGGCAGGCAGACAGACAGACAGACCCCATCCTGAGGCTTCCTCCCCACCCCGGGCACCTGCATCGCCTCCAGCATCCATGTTTGTTGAGGGGCAGACCCTCTGAAAGTGGCATGCATGGAGAAGTCCAGCATGGTGGCATGCACAGTGGATTCTTGTTAAATGCTGGGGCCAAGAACCCTGACCATGCCAGCAGAGAGGGGCACTGGCAAAGAAGCCAGACCTCTGAAGGAGCCACGTGCAGATAGTCGGCAGCGCAGACTCAGCCTCATCTCCAGGACGTTTCTTCTGGGAGGAGCCCTGTCTTTATTTGGACCAGATCCATGGACTGGATCCACTGGAGTCTGGCTGGGCTGGCCTTGGAAAGACACTTTAGAGTCCCGTGTTGAAAGGGGGCGAGCACTGGGGAATCTTCTGGGCAGTTTTTTCAGTACTGCTGCCTTGGCTTTGGGTATCACGTTCTGAAATGACTGGGACGATCAGGAAACTTCTCTGAGGAGGTGACATTCTGCTGAGGCCTGAATGGAGATGTGGGAGGAGAATATTCCAGACATGAGTTGGGGACAGGCCTGGTTGGTGTGAAAGAGGTGTGTCCTGAGATGCACAGGAAGGGGCCTGTGGTCTTGTCCGAGTTCAGGCTCTGGGAGAAGCTGCTATAGGCATTTTGTGGCCTCTGATGATCCTGTGAGTGCCCTTCCTATGCGCACACGACCCTCGTGCTGCCTCACACAGTTCCAAGGAGGAACCAGACTCCATTTCCCAGCGTGGCTTGCAGCCAGGCCCCTCATGTGACCTGAATCCTCTCATGTGACCTGGGCTGAACCAATCAAAGCCTCCCATGAGCCTCAGCTCAGGACGCCAGCGGAAGGAAGATGGCACTGGCCAGATCCATGTGTGGGCACTGGGGCTGGAAGGGACTCATGGATTCAGGGGGAGTGGGAAGAAAGTTGATGTCCCCTCCTGGGGTTATCAGGGTGAGCTCTGGGGTCTGGTTGAGTGACCTTCCTTGGAGCAGCCCCTGGTATAGGCTGGACAATTGTAGCCGTCTCTGCCCCTAGAAAGGGTTGGGAGCTTCCTAATGTCCACACTGGCTCCAAGGAATCCGCTTCCTCTGGATCTTGTTGGAAATGCAGTCTCAGACCCCAGCCCAGACCTGCTGAGTTGGGGCCGGCATTTTTTCAAGACCCCTGGGGATTTGTGTGTAATGACAATTGGAGAAGCACAATCTGTAATGAGCTGTTCCTGCTTAATGCAGCTGGAGGGGTGGGCTTCTGTGGTTACAGCAAAGAACCCGATGATGCAGAAGCCATGGGAGGGATGTGACCAGGGAGTGAGATGATCGGGTTCATCCATTATCCTGCTGCTGGACTGCAGAGGGGCGAGACGGGAGGCCAGCCCATATCCAGAGAAGGCGCACCTATGACAAGACAAACATGCAAAACCTGTGGAAAGACCCAGACACACACACCTGCGGGTGACACTTAGACACACGTGCACACACACGCAAACCCAGAAACAACCATATACACAGGCGCACAGAACCACAAAGACACAAGCGTGGGGCGGGAGTCACTTCACCCCAGAACGTCTCCTTTCTTGTTTCCCTGGATCGGCAGGAAGGAGCTGAGCCTGCCTGACTTTGGTCCCTCACTTATCACTAGACCTTGAAAGTGAAATTGAATATCCACAAGCCTCGACCTTGGGGTTCTGGAGAATAGGTCCTGTGAGGAGTGTCACAGCGCCAGGCCAGATGAAATGCAGGCGTTCCAGCCTCTGTCCGGGAGGGTCGCTCGGCCCAGCTGCTGAGGGCTGCAGCTGGATGTGGATGAAATGCTAGTGGCTTTTCGGCTGGGCTGCTAGAGCCCAGTGCAGGACCAGGGCCGTGTGCTTGCTGGTATTGGCACTTTTGCCCTCCATCGCGGGCTACCTGCTGTGACCCAGGTTGGCACAATGGGACACGTGCCACTTGTGCAGCAGCAGGGGACTGGGCATAGAGACAGG
>PVKV010037310.1:0-14869 GCA_004027835.1 Alouatta palliata
ACTTGTTCCTGTGAACTGCAGTGGTTATTTATAAATATTATTGCCCCATATATTTTTATTCAAGTTAGTTGTATTATGAATACTTTGAGAAAGGCACCTTTGTCCTATTTGTCTGTGGATACTTTCTGTTTAATGCATTATTTGGCTTATAAAAGATACCAAGTAAATTTATTCATTCATCTGTTTGATTTTTTTCTGAACATCCCTCATGTACCAGGTATTGTTCAGTTACTTAGGCTCTCCATGGCTTTTCAGTTACTTGGTTTGAGTCTTTCTACCATACATAACAATTGAACTCTTAGTCTAGGTTGACAACAACTGTTTTTCTATATCCTATGCACTATATGCTGTACCACTGGGTTGAATCTTTACATGCTAATAGTCTTGGAAGTTATCTTGGACTCCTGTGCTTTTTTTTTTGTACTCCCTATTTTTACTCTTACAATACTTGTTCTGCATATGAGTCTTATTCAAAGCATAAATCTAGCATTGTACCTTCCAGTTCTGTCTGTAAACACACCCCTGTGTTCTCATGTTTCATTGTTAAAATAGCATCTGGATACAAATAACATCTTCGTTATTGGCTCTCTGGCTATTCCAAGCTTTCCTAATCCTATACCTCAATATAATTATTCTTAGGTACCAATTTAGTCATATCTCGACCAACCCACGGAAGCCTAGAATAATCCCCTTTTTAATACTGCAAGGCCTCCACGAGTAGGATTCCTATTTAGTCTTTCTTACTTGATTTTGTTGTCATTAATGATCTTTCAACTTAAGTAAACATGTACCTATTGCACTCTCTTCTTCCATGATGTACCATCCACCTTAATTTTTCAGCCTTTACTTAAATCTACACCTGTGTTATCTCCTTCAACATTGTAATGGCCATCTGTTGTTTTAGTCCGCCCAGCAAACCTTGACTTTTTGTTAAGAACTCCCTACTTTTCTTTAGGGAATCATCTCTTTTTAACTTTCAGGCCTTTATGCTGAGTGGTTAACCCCTCAGGTATGTCATTAGTTCAGGGATTAGTGGATAACACAAATCAGAGACAGTGAGACTCAATTCTAGGACTTTTGAACTCTAAGAAGAGGCACTCTTTGTTGGGACTATAAAGATTTTATGAACCAGAGCTAATGGGGAAAGATTAATGAGGAACCCTAAACCGGAGTCAACTTTAAAATGAAGTTGATTTTACTTTTAAACCCCTTTTGGTTTGAAGTTTTTCAATACACCTTAGAGAACTCAATGGCAGAGATCCTTCTAAATTTCTCATGCTGGCAGTTGCATACTGTGTCCACATTGCAGGCAGGTACGTATGTGTGTATGTGTGTCCATGAATGAATGCCAAGAGATTCCTTTTCACTTAACCCTGTAGGTATCCAGTAGCTCCTTGAAACCCCGAAGAATGAGATAAAAGAATTTCTTTCTGATTAACTGGATACTGTTTTTATGCTATTTAAAAAAATATATTAACCATGCATTTACTTGGTTTTAACAGTGATAAAGTACAAAGAGCATAGGCTTTCTTCTCAGACCTTCACTTGAATCCCTGCTGTGTGACTTAATATCTATGTAATTGAGTATGGAAATGTTGAAAAGTAAAATAAATCTCACTATAGGAAAAACTAGCTCTGAAGCTAAATATTACTTGGTTATTTTAGTTTAACTGGAGAAATGTTATCAGGAGGGAGGGTCTTCGTTTGGATTCCCCAAAGGAATCTCTGTTCTTTTGGTTAATTAGCAGCTGCCAGACTTTCTTCTCATAAGACTTGATTCAGAGAAGTTTATGTCCTGACTTTATACTCTTAAAACCTACTCTGTACCAGCACAAATTGCTTGGCAGATCTTGTAAACTCCTTAACCTACTATCTGTCCCCAGATATGTATTTGATTTTATTTCAGCATATTCTACCACAGTCCACTTTAATTGATTGATTGACTGGAGACAGGGTCTTGCTCTGTTGCCTAGGCTGGAGTAGCATGATCTTGCCTCACTGCAACTTCTGCCTCCCAGGTGCAAGTGATCCTCCTACCTCTGCGCCGCTCCTCCTTCCCCAGAAGCTGATACTAAAGGTGTCTTCCGCAACGCCTGGCTAATTTTCATATCTTTTTATAGAGATGGGTTTTCGCCATGTTGCCCAGGCTGGCCAAACTCCTAAACTAGAGTGATCTGCCCTCTTTGGCCTCCCAAAGTGCTGGAATTCTAAAGTACAGGCATGTTCCACCACACCTGGCCCCCTTTTTTAAAAAATGAGTGCTAGTACAAATTTTTTTCTACCTGTCAGTGACATTTTGATTAAGTGTTGTTGGAAAATATCATTTGTTGTAAATGTTACAACTCAGGTTATCTTTCTGTAAGAAATACTAGTCACTTCTTTCTGATTTCTGTTACTATATATAGAAGTAGTATATTATAATTAAGTTGCATATAACCAGGCAGTGTTCGTATTCTGATAACTGATGTTAATAAAGTGAATTACAGTATGCAAGTACCTCTTTAAGGTGTGTGTAAATGTGTCCCCATCTATTTAGCAGGTACTATGTTTTAGATAGTAATGAAGAGCTAACCAAATCTGTTCTTCTGTATGAAAAAATGGTTTTGGGTTATTTTAATTCTGGTCTTTGAATCCTGATGAAGATGGAATGTCAGCTATGTTGTTAGGCAGCCGTGTAGATAGATAAACGGTATCTGGACCTGGAGGATTTTGAATGAACTAATACCTGGAGGAAAGATTTTTGGTCTTCCTTTGCTGGAACTTCAAGAAGCTATGTTCATGGGGCTCTTATGAGATTACAGTTCCTGTATGGAGCTTGGGTCTTTGAAGCCAGGGGTAATTCAATTTATATATGTACCCCTGGGGACTCATTACTCATAATGGTACCCTCATAACTGAACTCTCATTTAAGAATCAAGAGTAGCCCTCTGAATTGTGTTGACTTCTGCTGAAGAGAAGTCTTGAAGCTGTCCTTCTGTGTTTCTTGTCTTGTATTCAGGTGAGTTAAGGGTGCCAAGTGTGACCTATTCAGGTCGATGGATTTTGATTATTTAGTTCAGTTGAAAACAACCCATTGAGAATGGATGTTGCAGATGGCTTTTGGTATTATCGTTGCCTGCATATGAAACGCTGTTCATTAGTTGTGAGGAGAGAGGGCTGTAATGGAAAAGGAAAATGTGGAATGTCAGGTTTAGTCCTTACTGTATATGAGGCGTGATGGGTGGTATAGGAAAGTTGAAAACATGGTAAATGGGAGAAGTTTGAAAAGTTAAATAATAATATTAGAGGACTAACAAGAGTAATAACTACCTAATGAAAGATATAGGTGATAAATACATTGAATTCACAAGAAGGAGAAGCCTTTATATTTCCCAGCAATGTAAGAAGTTCCAGTTCTCCACATCCTCGTCAACACTTGTTATTTTATTTTTTTAATCAATCATATCTTAGTGGATGTGAAGTGGTATCTCATTGTGGTTTTGAGTTGTAGTTCCCTACTGATTAATGATGTCAACATCTTTTCAAGTGCTTGTTGGCCATTTGTATATCTTCTTTGGAGAAATGTCTTTTCAGGTCTTTTGCTCATCTTTTTAATTAGGTTGTTTGTATTTTTGTTGAATTATAGGAGTTCTTTATATATTTTGATATTAGACTCTTACATATATGATTTGCAAATATTTTCTCTCATTCTGTAGGTTATCTTTTCACTTTGTTGCTGATATCCTTTGATATTAAAGGATTCGGGTTCTTATTCAAGTTACTATTTATTCATAATTACCTCAAAATTATAATAAGTATTACGAAGTTATTTATCATGATAAAGTCTGACTTTTTTATGTTTAGTGCATATGCTTTGATGTCATCTAAGAATCCATTGTCAAATGAAGGTCATGAAGATTTAGATTCATATTTTTTTCCTAAAGGCTTTGTAGTTTAGCTGTTATATATAGGTCTTTGATCCATTTGGAATTTTTGTATATGGTATAAAGGAAGGTTTTAAGTTTTTTCTTTTGCACATAGATATCTAGTTTTCCCAGTACCATTTGTTGAAGAGACTATTTCGCCTTTGAAAGGTCTTGTCACTCTTGTCAAAATTCAGTTGACTGTAGATAAATGTGTTATTTCTGGACACTGATTCTTGTGTATGTCCATGCTTTTGCCAGTACTGGAGTGTTTTTATTAGTGTAACTTTGTAGTAAGTCTGGAAATCTCTGTTCCTTAGAGCTGTGATCATCTTGTGTTTTGACAGATTTCCTTGAATACTAAGAGCTTAAAAAGGAAAAAAAATAAATAAAAACTCTCAGTCTTTGCGTGTCTCTGTATGGTGTTACAGTCCATTTTTAATTCTGTTCTTACCCTTTACTTCCTGCTTGTGCCTTGCTTAGAGATCAGCCAGAGATTAAAACTTAGTGTCTTCTCACAACTTCTCTGTGAATGTGCATCCTGTTTTTGGTATGCATGTGAGCTTTTAAATTCCCCAGAATGCAAGTCTGTTTTGATTGCCCTAACTTTTTAAAGAAATGTTCTCTCCAGTTTTTCCTCGCAGGGTTTTTGTGCATCTCTTGTTGGCCTCAGGTAATATTTTGCCCTCTATGTGGCAGCTGGTTGTCCATTTACCTTACCCTGTTTTTGAGGAATTGAAAGTTCCTTCTGTACCTCCCAGACAAGTTAAAACAGACAAAACTACATCCTTTGAGACTAAGATTTGTTCTGTTCTCCTTGGAACCAGGGGCCAGGATCCCACACTGTCTATGGGCTGTCATCTTCAACACAAGAGTGCGGACAGTTCGGCCAAGGGCAAGTTGCCTTTTTCTTGATTCAGCATTTGCTTGGTCACTTTAAACCTTTGATTATTTTCTAGACTTCTGAAAAGTTAATTCTGACAAACTTTACTCGGTCTTTCAGTGCTTGTGGCAAGAGATGGGCCCTTGGAGCTACCTAGTCTACCATTTTCACTGCCATCTTCTTTTTACTTTTTAAAATGTAACTGCTAGAAAATTTAAAATTACATATGTGGCTTACATCATATTTCTATTGGATGGTAATGCTGTAGGGTATCACGTTTTCAGTGAAAATTGAATCAATTTATGTCGCATTTGAAAAGAAATGTCTAAAATGTTTTAAAGTCTCTAACTGGGATTAGCAATTTGTTGTTATACTTTTTTATTTTCAGACTGCTGTGGACTTTTCAGAGGAAGTCTCTAAACTGCCTCTTATCAGATGAAATATTACTAACATTGTGTAATTATGTACCTACATTACTGAAGGATTGTACATTTTTACAGGATTCTTAATTTGAGTAAGTGTTTAAGCCATCTTGTGCTGTCTACTTCTTTCCAAAGCCACTCTTGATAGGTATTTAAAAGAAGAGTATTTCTGAGGCCTCTTCAACTAATTTTCCTTTGTCATTTCTTGATTCAACTATACAAATATTGACTGAATGCCTGTTTTGTGGGATGCTTCTAGGACTTCCAACTTTTGGCCATATTCAGAACACTCAGAGGTTGATGACTTTTAAAATACTGTATGTGGAGATAGATACTTCCATTGTTTTGAGGTAATTCTGCTATTTAGTATGGGTCCCTGCCACTGACTGCATTTCTTTTTAGTATCTCTATCTTGGCTGCCTGATCCCTGAAGAACTGACGTCTTTTATATTGAGGGTTGGTAGTTTACCCTTGTTCTTCCTCAGTTTCCCTGCTATTAAATGACAAGATGTTATAGTCTGTCTCAGCATGGGTAAATCTGTGTTCTAAATGTTGCCTCTAGGCACATTTAGAAAAGTGAGCGCTCTCCACCTATACTAAATGAAGTTACATGTACAGAACCTTAGAGAAGTCTGCAACAGATGTGGGTACTCAATTTAAGGAATTCTGCTGGCTTCCTTAGCAAAAGCCTTGTTCTAATATTTACAGCTCAAGGATTAAATCTGCAAGAGGCTGAATCTCCCTGAATGGAGAGAATGGCAGTCTCTCACTGAGTGCTCTTGTCATTGCCCTGATGCCATTGGGAGAATATCATTTCTTTACAGTCATAAACCTATAGTTGTCATTAATATCCCTGACAGCACAGATAAGATCAAGCACTATAATGTTACCAAAGACACTGAGAAAAAAGAATAATAGATTCCTATTCCTTCTTCCTACTTAGTAAAAACGAACTCCCCATATAACTATATAAGTGATACACATTAAGGATTTCATGTACCTAACCTAAATCAGAAAAATGGAAGTTTTCACTTTTTGCTTTAGACAAGATATGCCACTACTAAACCATCAATATCAATTTTCTTAGTCTTCCACTGTCCCCTTACATAATGGAAACATTTATAAGAGATACCTAACCCAGTTACAGGCATCAGAAAAGACTTCCTAATGAGTAAGAAATATAATGAGATAATGAATTACAAGTTAGATCATGTATCGGACATCAAACATATTTCCATGTTTACGTGGGAGTCTATAGAAATACCATTTTTTAAAAAAATATAGGATCTCGTTCTGTCACTTAGTCAAGAGTAAAGTTTCATGATCTTGGCTCACTGCAGCCTCAACCTTCTGTGCTCAAGTGATCCTCCTGTCTCAGCCCCCCCAAGTGGCTGAGACTACAGGCACACACTACCAAGTTCTACTAATTTTTTTTTTTTTTTTTTCTAGAGACAGGGTTTTGCGGGGGTGGCCAGGCTGGTTTTGAACTTGGCTGAAGTGATCTGCCTGCCTCAGTCTCCCTGAGTGCTGGGATTACAATCATGAGCCAGGCCTCCTTTCAAAGGGTAGAAATTACATATCTCCAGAAACCCCACTCAAGCATATCTTTCCTGTTTGAAATCTCAGTTGAGTCACAGTAGAACTCTTTGGAATTCCCTCTCCCTCGTGTCCACCTTCTGAATTCACATCTCCTCTCTTAGGACATGCCTATATTTTTTTATGTCCAATGTGAGAATATCCAGCCTTTCTTCAGGCAAGTCCTTATTTGTTATCTATCCTATAATTTCTACAGAGCAACCACTTGAAGTTTAATAAGATGAGCCCAACATCTTTAGAAGTAGTACCTGCATATGATGTGATTTATGGGATATTCTGTTGACATATGTGGAAAGGTCTGGGATGCTAGGCAATATTTGAGCAAGTCTTTCTTACCAGGGGGAACTATATACATTTTAAATAGGTATATGGTTGGTTATGTCAAACTGATGGAAAGGGTACATTGTGGAGGGTACAGCAGATTTTGACATTAGGACGGGTACAAGGCTGTTAAAATCAATCTGTCTTCCACTCAGAATTTTCATCTTTGTGTACTATAAAGGGCAGACATACAAAATTACTAACTACTTTGACAGGGACATGTACTATTTTGAGTTCATAGCTCTTCAGGGATTTTGTGTGTATGTATGTGTAAGTGTCTGGTAAATTGATTTTTGACTAGGTAATCATAAATCGTACAAAATTCAAAAAATAGAAAAGGGTATTTAATGAAAAGACCATTTCTGGCTGGGCATAGTGGCTCACGCCTGTAATCCCAGCATTTTGGGTAGCCGAGGTGGGTGGATCACCTGAGATCAGAAGTTCAAGACCAGCCCAGCCAACATGGCAAAACTGCATGTCTACTAAAAATACAAAAATTTAGCCAGGCGTGGGATGGGTACCTGTAATCCCTGCTACTCGGGAGGCTGAGGCAGGAGCATCACTTGCATCTGGAAGGTTGCAGTGAGCTGAGATCATGCCACTGCACTCCAGCCTTGGCCACAGAGTGAGATGTCGTTTCAGGAAAAAAGCATTTCCTTTGAACTTGGCTGAAGTGATCTGCCTGCCTCAGTCTCCCTGAGTGCTCTGTCCCTTTCCTTCATACCTCTGTCCCTTTCCTTCTCACTGGGAAGACAGTTACCAGTCTTATTGTGTAAAGATTCTGTTCATATGTAAATATACATGTCTGTGTTTTTTCCCCAGAAATGGTGGCATGCTAAACATACTTATGTACCTTTAAACTGAATAGAACTTAATCAGCTCATTTGACAGTATAAGAGCTTCCTCATTTTTGTCATCACTACGTAGTATTCCACTGAATAGATGTTTCATAATTTAATTAGTTCCCTGTTGATTCTGACTTAGGTTGCTTTTATTTTTTTTCCTACTGAAACAGTGCTTTTTTGTAAACTATGTTCATAAACGTATAATTTCATACTTGTAAAAGAAAATGAATAGAAGTAGAATTTGCTGAGTCAGCGAATGTACATTTTAAATTTTGGTAGATATTCCCAAAAGACACTTCAAATATGTCATACTAATTTATATTTCCATATGCTCACTGACTCCGGTGTTAACAAATGTCTTGGTATTTGGTCATCTCTTTAATTTGCATTCTTCTTACTCTGAATAAAGTTACTTTTTCTATATTTCATGGCATTTATATTTTTCTACTGTGGATTTTATTCATGAATTTGGCCTCTTTTTCCTTTGTGGTATTTGTCTTTTCTTACTGATTTTTAGAGTTACATTTAAGGAAGTATCTTTCTTTTTTCAGTTATATGCTATTTGTGGTAGACAGAATATGTCCTGCTCCTCCCCAAAGATGTCCTTGCCCTAATCTTCAGAACCTGTGAGTATGTTAGGATTTTGGAACTTTGATTAAGGTTGTAAGCTTTGATACAGGGAGATGATCTGGATTATCTGGATGATCCTAGGCTAATCACATGAGCCCTTTAGTGGAAAACCTTTCCTGACCATATAGGACTGTGGTCAGAGAAAGATATAACTACAGAAGAAGATTCAGAGAGAAGCAGTGGTAGAAGGAGGGATCCATGAGCCAAGGAACGTGGATGGTCTCTAGGAGCTGGAAAAGGCAAGGGAAAGTGTTTATCTTTTAGAGCTCCTTGAAAGGAATGCTGCACTGCCAATACCTTGATTTTAGCCCAGTGTGAAACTGTTTGGACTTCCAACTCACAGAAGTGTATAAATTTGTGGTGTTGTAAGCCGCTAAGTTTGTGGTAGTTTGTTAGGACAGCAATAGAAAGCTAATACATGTGTGTTATACCTTTTTTTCCCAATTTGTTATTTTTGTTTTTATTGTTTATGGTGTTTTTGCCATGCAAGGATTTGTTTAATATGGTTGAATTTATCTTTTTATATTTTAATGGCCTCTGGATCTTAAGCTTTCCCTACTTTAGGATTATTTTAAAATTTTTCATATTTTACTCTAATTCTTTTATCACATCATGAACTCTGGTATTAATGTTGACTTCCTATCTTCCATGTTTTGATCTTTTGTTGAGAATGAGTATTTTTTATAGTTTACTGCTTCTGACATGGACCAAAAGAATTTCAAAATGAAAGCATAATACCAATGCTAGTAATTAAGGAGCCATGGGGAATGGACAATAGTACTAGCAGAAGGCAGGGGACATTCAAAGTAGTTGTAGTTTGAACTATTTTCATAGGTTGATGATACTATCTGGCAGAACCTAAAATGATTGATTCTAAAGGTGTAGCTTATAAAAATATCTTTTCATCCTTCATGTTTTCGTTTTATTTCTTCTTCTGGAAAAATTCCCAGATGTCTGCATCATATAAACAGTTTATGGAAGATTTAGATGACTGATATTTGATACCATATTGGTTTGTTTTCACGCTGCTGATAAAGGCATACCCAAGACTGGGAAGCAAAAGAGGTTTAACTGGTGCCACATGGCTAGGGAGGTCTCAGAATCATGGCGGGAGGCAAAAGGCACTTCTTATATGGTGGCAGCAAAAGAAAAATGAGGAAGAAGTAAAAGCAGAAGCCCATGATAAACCCATCAGATCTCGTGGGACTTACTCATTGTCACAAGAACAGCATGGGAAAGACCAGCCCTAATGATTCAGTTACTTCCCCCTGGGTCCCTTCCACAACACATGGGAATTTTGGGAGATACAATTTAAGTTGAGATTTGGGTAGGGAGACACAGCCAACCCATATCATTCTGCCCCTGGCCCCTGCAGATCTCATATCCTCGCATTTCAGAACTTATTATGCCTTCCCAACAGTCTCCCAAAGTCTTAACACATTTTACCATTAACCCAAAAGTCCACAGTTCAAAGTCTTCAGGCAAGTCCCTTCTGCCTATGAGCCTGTAAAATGAGAAGCAAGTTAGTTACTTCCTAGATACAATGGAGGTACAGATATTAGATAAAGCCATTCTAAATGGGAGAAATTGGCCAAAACAAAGGGAATACAGGGCCCATGCAAATCTTAAATCCGTCAGGGTAGTCAAATTTTAGAGCTCCAAAATTATCTCCTTTCACTCCATGTCTCACATCCAGGTCATGCTGATGCAAGAGGTACATTCCAATGGTCTTGGGCATCTCCACCCCTGTGGCTTTGCAGGATACAGCCTACCCTCTGGCTGCTTTCACAGGCTGGTGTTGAGTATCTGTGGCTTTTCCAAATGCACAGTAGAAGCTGTCGGTGGATCTGTCATTCTGGGGTCTGGAGGAAGGTGGCCCTCTTCTCAAAGCTCCACTAGGCAGTGCCCTAGTAGGGATTCTCTATGGGGGCTCTGACCCCACATTTCCCTTCCACACTTCCCTAGCAGAGGTGCTCCCTGAGGACCCCGCCCCTACAGCACTTTTGCCTAGGCATTTAGGCATTTCCATACATCTTCTGAAAACTAGACAGAGGTTCCCAAACTTGAATTCTTGCCTTCTGTGCACCTGTGGGCTCAACACCACATAGAAGCTGCCAAGGTTTGGGGCTTCCACCCTCTGAAGCCACAACTTGAGCTTTACGTTGACCCCTTTCAGCTATGGCTGGAGCAGCTGAGACATGGGAAACCAAGTCCCTATGCTACACATAGCACAGGGACCGTGGGCCCATCCCATGAGACCACTTTTTTTTTCCTGGGCATCTGGGCCTGTGATGGGAGGGGCTGCCATGAAGGTTTTTGACATGGCCTGTATAAATGTCTCCATGGTCTTAGGGATTAACATTAGACTCCTTGCTACTTATGCACATTTCTGCAGCCAGCTTATATTTCTCCTCGAAAAATAGAGTTGTTTTTTTTTTTCCTACTGCATTGTCAGACTACAGATTTTCCCTTTGAAAACAGCATAAAGCAGCACCCAAGTCACCTTTTGATTGCTTTGCTGCTGAGAAATTTCTTCTGCCAGATACCCTAAATCATTTCTCAAGCTCAAAGTTCCACAAATCTCTAGGGTAAGGACAAAATGCCACCAGTCTCTTTGCTAAACATAGCAAGATTCACCTTTGCTCCAGTTCCCAACAGGTCCATACGAGACCACCTCAGCCTGGACCTTATTGTCTATATCACTATCAGCATTTTTGTCAAAGCCATTCTCCCATATTTTCCTGTCTTCTTCTGAGCTCTCCAAACTGTTCCAATCTCTGCCTGTTACCCAGTTCCAAAGTCGCTTCTACATTTTCAGGTATCTCTTCGGCAGTGCCCCGTTCTACTGGCACTAATTTGCTGTGTTAGTTCATTTTCACATTGCTGATAAACACATATTTGAGACTGGGAAGAAAAAGTGGTTTAATTTGACTTACAGTTTCACATGGCTGCGGAGGCCTCAGAATCATGGTGGGAGATAAAAGGCACTTATATAGTGGCAGCAAGAGAAAAATGAAGAAGCAAAAGTGGAAGCCCCTGATAAACCCATGAGATCTCATGAGACTTACTATCACAAGAATAGCACAAGAAGGACCAGCCCCCATGATTTAGTTATGTCCCCCTGGGTCTCTCCCACAACACATCGGAATTCTGGGAGATACAATTCAAGTTCAGATTTGGGTGGGGACACAGCCAAACCATACCAGATACTTAGTTGTGATTAATAATTCTTAGAGTTAAAAGTTCTGAGAGGGGGCTTTCACCTTGGTTTTTTATATAAGATCATCATAAATAAAGAATAAGACAAATTTAGACAATTTGATAATGTGGATGTACTAACATAAAGTTGATTTAATATATTTAGTCACCATAATAACATTTATTGGGCATCTAACAAGAAGCCAGGCAAAATGCCAAGAAATTTACATGTATGACCTTATTTATTTCTTGTAACACTTAGATAAATATTATTACCTTCATTTTACATACCAGGAAAAGGGATACAGAGCAGTTAAGTAATGTGCCCAAAGTTATAACTTTTAAGTGGTGACACTGCCTTTGGAACCTAGATGTGACTTGTTATTAAGCAGAGTGCCATGTTTGATATTTGCTCCAGTTTTTAGAGTTGCCAGTGTGAAAGTAGTAATTCAGATCTTCACCTTTCTAATCAAACTCAGCCCTTCTTTGTAAGATAAAGAAATACCTCCATTAGAGTTAATGCAATAATGTTCTCCTGCTCTTAGAGCTTTTAAAATACAAATCAGAACTTTCTTCTTTCTTGCATATTGCATCCTGTGGTCTCTTTATTGTGATAAAATAGAGTATTAACCTAATGTTTTATTTCTTTTTCTCTATTGCTTATATCTACCATCAACTTTTGAGCTTTGTATTGGTTCTTAAATATTATATATTTGTGTCATGCTTTCTCCATTGAGTGTCCTTAGCCTTTTATCTACCTGATATACTATTAAAACCTACATCAAATATGAATACTAGTAATCTATATTCCCATTATGTGTTAACGTATCTTTGCCCACTAGATTATGAGCTTCTACAGGGAGAGGATCATAACTTTAAAATTTTGTTTATGTAGCATCTAATTCTCTTGGGTTAAGTAAATAGATTATTGAGTAGTAATATTGTTATTTTCTGAATATCTGCATAGTTTAGAAAGCTGTGAAGTACTATATCATTCTAACCTAATTCTATTAAATACTTCCCTTTTCTCTTCTACCCAGTCTCTGTAATAATGTTTAATATTTAGATGCTTAATATTTACTTAAAATGTAATAGAGACCAAAGAATATTTTGTCAGTATCCTCATCCCGCAATGCATAAATAAATCATTGTTATACTGTACAAATCTTAAGGAATTCTAAGAACTTTCTCAGTTCAGTGGTCAGTGGGGTGAGGGTCAGGATTTTGTTTTAATATGATTGTAGTTAAAAATGGAAAAAGTTGGAGAGATGATCCAAGATGGCCGAATAGGAACAGCTCTGGAGTGCAGTTCCCAGCGAGAACACAAGAGGGTGAGTGATCACCGCATTAAGGAAAACTGAAAAACAGAAAGAAATAACTTTATCATCAACAAACAAGACGTCCACTCAGAGACCTCATCTGAAAGTCACCAACTACAAAGACCACAGGTAGATAAATCCACAAAGATGGGAAGAAACCAGCGCAAAAAGAATGAAAACACCCAAAAACAGAACTCCTCTCCTCCTCCAAGGAATCACAACTCCTCACCAGCAAGGGAACAAGGCTGGATGGAGAATGAGTCTGATGAATTAAAAGAAACAGGCTTCAGAAAGTGGGTAATAACAAACTTCTCAGAGCTAAAAGAACATGTTCTAACCCAATGCAAAGAAATTAAGAGGCTTGAAAAAAGGATTGACGAAATGCTAACAAGAATAAACAGCTTAGAGAAGAATATAAATGAATTGATGGAGCTGAAAAACACAACACAGGAACTTCACGAGGCATACACAAGTAGTTTTAATAGCTAAATCAACCAACCAGAAGAAAGGATACTAGAGATTGAAGACCAACTCAATGAAATAAAACGAGAAGGCAAGATTAGAGAAATAGTGAAAAGAAATTAACAGAGCCTCCAAGAAATATGGGATTATGTGAAAAGACCTAATCTACGTTTGATAGGTGTACCTGAATGTGACAGAGAGAATAAATCCAAGCTGGAAAACACACTTTAGGATATCATCCAGGAAAACTTCCCCAACCTAGCAAGGAAGGCCACTATTCAAGTCCAGGAAATACAGAGAACACCACAAAGATACTCATCAAGAAGAGCAACCCCAAAGTACATAATCATCAGATTCACCAGGGTTGAAATTTGAAATAAAGGAAAAAATGGTTAGGGCAGTCAGAGAGAAAGGTTGGGTTATCCACAAAGGGAAGCCCATTAGATTCACAGTGGATCTCTCAGCAGAAACCCTATAAGCCAGAAGAGATTGGGGGCCAGTATTCAACACCCTTAAAGAACTTTCAACCTAGAATTTCATATCCAGCCAAACTAAGCTTCATAAGTGAAGGAGAAATAAAATTCCTTACGAACAAGCAATTGCTCAGAAATTTCATCACCATCAGGCCTGCCCTACAAGAGGTCCTGAAAGAAGCACTAAACATAGAAAGGAACAACCAATACCAGCCACTCCAAAAACGTACCAAATGGTAAAGAGCATTGACACAGTGAAGAAACTCTGTCAGCTAATTGGCAAAACAACCAGTTGGCATCAAAATGGCAGGATCAAATTCATACATAACAATGTTAACCTTAAATGTAAATGGCCTAAATGCCCCAATCAAAAGACACAGACTGGCAAACTGGATAGAAAACAAAACCCATCAGTGTGCTGTTTCCAGAAAACCCATCTCATGTGTGAGGATACACATAGGCTCAAAATAAAGAGATGGAGGAAGATTCACCAAGCAAATGGAGAGCAAAAAAAAAGCAAGAGTTGCAATCCTAGTCTCTGATAAAATAGACTTTAAACCAAGAAAGTTCAAAAGAGACAAAAAAGGGTATTACATAATGGTAGAAGGATCAATGAAACAAGAAGAGCTAATGATCCTAAATATATACGCACCCAATACAGGAGCACCCAAATACATAAAGTAAGTTCTTAACCACCTACAAAGAGACTTAGATTCCCACACAATAATAGTGGAAGACTTTAACACTCCACTGTCAATATTAGACAGATCAACAAGACAGAAAATTAACAAGGATATCCAGAACTTGAACTCCGATCT
>PVKV010037311.1:0-14921 GCA_004027835.1 Alouatta palliata
CCCAGGCTGGAGTGCGCTGGCACAATCTTGGCTTCTTGAACCTCTGCCTCGAGGGTTCAAGTGATTCTCTTGTCTCAGCTTCCCAAGTAGCTGGGACTACAGGTCCCTGCCACCACTCCCGGCTAATTTTTGTATTTTTGGTAGAGACGGGGTTTCACCATGTTGGCCAGGCTGGTTTCAAACTCCTGACCTCAGGTGTTTTCATTAAATTTGGAAATTTTTCACCCGTTATTTCTTCCAGTGATTTTTCTGGCACAGCCTCTCCCATGTATTACCCGCAATTAGGCTTCTTGAGGTTGTTCCTCTGTTCACTGGTTCCCTTCTTTCTTCCTTCCTTCTTTCCTTCTTGTTTTTTCTTTTTTCCTCTTTTTTTCCTCCATGGTTTGTTTGGGATGCCTTCTATAGCTGTGCAGTTGACCTTGAATGACACACGCTTGAAGTGCGAGATTCACTCATACACAGTTTTCCTCTGCCTCGGCCACCCCCACAACAAGAGCAACCCCTCTTCTTCCTCAGTCTCTTCAGTGTGAAGATAACAAGGATGAAGATCTTCATGATAATCCAGGTCCACTTAATGAATAGGAAATATGCTTTTTTTTTTAAGACAGTCTCACTCTTGGCGCTCAGGCTGGAGTGCAGTGGCGCAATCTCGGCTCACTGCAAACTCCGCCTCCCAGGCTCAAGCGATTCTTCTGCCTCAGCCTCCAGAGGAGCTGGGATTACAAGTGCGTACCACTAATTTATTTTTTGAGGTGGAGTTTTGCTCTTGTTGCCCAGGCTGGAGTGCAATGGCATGATCTCGGCTCACCGAAACCTCCAGCTCCCAGGTTCAAGCGATTCTCCTGCCTCAGCCTTCTGAGTAGTTGGGATTATAGGTATGCGCCACCATGCCCGGCTAGTTTTTTATTTTTAGTAGAGACGGGGTTTTTTCATGTTGGTCAGGCTGGTCTTGAACACCTGACTTCAGGTGATCTGCCTACCTTGGTCCCCCAAAGTGCTGGAATTACAAGAGTCAGCCACTGCGCCTGGCCGATTTTTGTATTTTTAGTAGAAATGGGATTTCACCACATTGGCAGGGCTGGTCTCAAACTCCTGACCTTGTGATCTGCCAGCCTCAGCCTCCTAGAGTGCTGGGATTACAGGTGCGAGCCACCGCACCCGCCGGGCCGTGTTTTCTTTTCACTATGATTCTCTTAATGACACTGTCTTTCCTCGAACTTACTTTATCATAAGAATACAGCATTTAATACATAGAACATACAAAATATGTGTTCACAGTTTCTGTTCTCAACAAGGCTTCTGGTCAACAGTATGCTATACCGGTTAAGCCCTGGGGGAGTCAGAATTGACACACGGATTTTCAACTGCAGGAGGGTCAGCGGCCCTAATCCCCATGTTGGCCCAGGGTCAGCTGCATTTCCAGGTTCAGAAATCTTTTCTTCCGCAATGTTTAACCTGCTGGGAATCATATCCAACATATTTTTTTATCTCATGCATTGTAGTTTTCATCTCCAAAAGTTTGACTCTGTTCTTGTTTCTTATTTATTTAGTTAGTTAGTTAGTTATTGAGACAGAGCCTTGCTCTGTTGCCCAGGCTGGAGTGCCAAGGCACCATCTTGGCTCACTGAAACCTCCACCTCTCAGGTTCAAGTGATTCTCCTGCCTCAGCCTCCCAAGTAGCTGGGACTGCAGACACACACCACCACGCCTGGCTACTTTTTTGTATGTATGTTTAGTAGAGATGGGGTTTCGCCATATTGGCCAGGCTGGTCTCAAACTCCTCACCTTAAGTGACCTGCCCACCTCGGCCTCCCAAAGTGCTGGGACCACACAAGTGAGCCACCTCGCCCAGCTCTTTGTTCTTTTTTATATGTTCTGTGTCTCTATTTAACTTTTGAACATGGAACACAGTTATAATAGTAATGTTTAAATGTCCTTTACTGCTGATTCTAACATCAGAGTCAGTTCTGGGCCCCTTTCCGTCGATGGATTTTTCTTCTCATCATGGGCCACACGTTCCTGCATTCTTTGCATACCTTGTAATCTTTGGGTGCCAGACATTGTAAATTTTACCTTGTTGGGTGTTGGATATTTTTGTATTCCTGTAAATATTCTTGAGCTTTGTTCTGGGGTACAGTTAGGTGACCTGGAGACACTTTAATCCTCTCAGGTCTTGTTTTTATGATCTGTTAGGGCTGCTGGGGACCTGTCTGCCTCACACCAATTGCTCCCCATGACTGTCGCAAGAGCCTTCTGAGAGCTTGCCCCAGCTTCCTGTGACTTCTCCATTTTCCCAGCCTGGCTGAGAACAGGCGCTATGCCCAGTCCTGTGTGAGCCCCAGGTCCCGGTCCCTCTAGTTCTTCAGATGGTTCTTCCCCAGCCTCGCGGAGTTTCCTTCTGTGTGCGCTGCGCGGGGCTCCGCTGAGTACTTCAGCGCCTCCTGCAGGCTCCTCCCTCTGCCGGGGGTCCCCTCTCTCCTCTTTGCTGCTCTGCCCTTTGAACTTTAAAACTCCGACTGTGTGTCTTGTTCCCCGGGATCTCTGCTCTTTTTTCTCAACTGAGGAGGTTTAATTGGACTCTGCCTCAGTTTCCTCCTGCAGCTCATCCTGCACGTTCTTCTGAGGCAGTGGCCAGGGTAATCGTAGAGTCCACACCGTTCGTTTCCGTCTTTCAAGGAGCCCTGTCCTGAGGTGTCCGGACGATCAAGTTTCATTGCACTGTGTCTGCTTTCTGGGTTGTTTGAACCAGGGGTGTCTCTGAATCCCAGTTACTCCATCCCCATACAGAAGGCCAGCAGGCTATGCTGGAGTTTCTACACGACATTTGACGTCTTTTCTTCCCAGTCGTGTGTCCTTTGCCAGATCTTAGTAAGATGAGAGCTGGCTTCCTGTGGACCTCTCCTTCTCCATGCGACCCTGACCTCAGAATGCACGTGAGCAGGCCCTGGACCTGCGCCTGGTGCTGGGGCTGCAGGGTGTGATACTTCAACTGGGCGGTCGGGCGCAGCCCCAGGCTCTGAGGTCACCCCTCCATGGCCAGCCCAAGTGGGAGCCTGCCTGGGCCCTGCTTTGTCCCAGTGCCAATGTTGCCGAAGTCCGGTCACTTCCCGATTCCTTTGTGAACTTGGGGGCCTGTCCCAAAGCTCGGCATCCACTCTGGGGCCCCCATCCACTCATCTCCTTCCTTCCTCTTTTTTTTTGCCCCCAAGACAAAGGCTCTCTCTGTCGCCCAGGCTGGAGTGCAGTGGCATGATCTCAGCTCACTGCAGCCTCTGCCTCGTGGGTTCAAGCGATTCTCCTGCCTCAGCCTCCTGAGGAGCTGGGGCGATTATAGACGCCCACCACCACACTTGGCTAATTTTTGTATTTTTAGTAGAAACGTGATTTCACCATGTTGGCCAGGCTGGTCTCAAACTCCTGACCTCAGGTGATCCGCCTGCCTCGGCCTCCCACAGTGCTGGGATTATAGGTGTGAGCCACCACACCCAGCCTCCTTCCTCTTCCTCCCTGCTCCTCTCGGCACAGCCATCTTGCCTCCACCCACAGTGCCCAAGCCACTCCTCCCTGCTATCCGGCCCCCAACATGGGGTCTCCTGGGTGTGGCTGAATACCCAGCTCCACCACCTCTACCTGCCCAGCAGGGCTCAGAGCATCTGTGCTTGGTAACTCAGAGGGACAGTGATGTCCACTGCTTGGGCACAGTCCTCTGGGGGCCACTGCAGCCCGAGGTTCCCAGGAGTGATGGATTGCAGGCACCTGCACCTGGAGCGGATGGCTTGGCATTTAGTGGGCACTGGCTGTGTGCCAGGCCCTGTACTGGGTACCTTGGTGGAGGGGGAAGCCCATCCCCCCAGGTCAGAGTGGGAGATGAGCATGATATCCACCACGGTGACAAGGACCGCAAGGGAGGCCACAGGAGCTTTCGAGTGTCAATGCCACCCCACGTCCCTGACCAGCCCAGGGCCTGGGTGTGCCCGAGGTGAACCCATGAGGCTGGCCGGCATAGAGAGGCCTTCCCATAGTGTGCTGGCCCCAGGCCAGGGCAGCGGTTGAGCCAGGGCTCCCCGAGGCCCCGAGGTGGAGATTTGGGATCCAGGACCTGAGGTGAGGGGTGCGAGGTATTGGGGTGAATGTGGCTGGCACCAGAGATCCCAGGGCCGGGACACTTTCTACAGGGCATGAGAGAGGAGCAGAGAGGCCACGGAAGGCGAACCAGGGTCCTCAGCAGTCACAGCTGCCGGCAAATGTGGCTCTCCTGAGTTATAAACACGGCGTCCCAAAAGCCTGCCCCGAGCCCCTGCCCACGGGTGGAATCCGGGTGAGCCTGCGCCCATGCACCCCGCTCTGGGGTGCCTATGAGTGCTCACGGCCTGCTCCTGTCTCCTGGAAGGTGAGAGCGGCCGGGTCCTGCAGATCTCAGCGGCTGTCAGATACGTGCAGCTGCCGGCTTACTCTGAGGTCAGCTTTTTCCAAGTGGACAGAGACAACCAAGAGACGCTCATCCAGACCCCATTGTGAGTACAGGTGACGCTGGTGACGCCCTGGGAGGGGGCAGAGGGCGGGGGTCCCTCCTTAGCTTTCAGGAGGAGTGGATGAGAATAAGCTCCACCCCGAGCCCCTGCCGCCCCTCACTCTGTGGCTGCCCACGTGCTCCCCACCCACCAGGGTTGACGCAGGGCTGGGCGCAGCCAGGACCAGCCAGACACAGACATACAGTGCAGTGGAGGGAAGATGGGGACGAAGGCACCCCTAGATGGCGAGGGGCCTGGGAGGAAGGGGAGCCGGGCAGAGCCACAGGGGCGGGGCTGCAGCCACACAACTGTGTTCCTGGGTGAGGCTGCTGACGTCCCTGCCTCCCTCCCTCCCTCCCTCCTTCCTTCCTTCTTCCCGCCTTCCTTCCTCTTTCCAAAGAAGCTTTTTCCTCATCATGGGGCCTCGCTCTGTCGCCCAAGCTGGAGCCATCAAGGCTGCGGTGAGCAGCCTTGGCTGCCTGGGCTCACACGATCCTCCCGCCTTGGCCTCCCAGCGTGCTGGGATTATGGGCCCCAGCCGTGGCACCAGCCATCTTTAAAACCCGCTCATAAACTTTGGGAATAATCTGTGATCGTTGGCCCACGATACCTCCCGTAGGCACATCAGCCTCCACCCTCCAGCCTCCAGTCATTCTCGTTCAAAGTGTATCACGACAGATCCTGCCTACGTCCAGAGGCTGCAGCTGCCCCAGGTCAGAGACTGCTGGGGGACTCGCTCCCGGTCTCAGGCCCGGACTCCCTCAGTGTCTGAGGAGAGGAGTCTGCCTGGGCACAGAGGCCGGCTTCCCACTCCCTGACTATCCTGTGGGAAGGCAGCTGGGTGCCTTGAATTCGTTTCAATGAGAACTCTACCACATGAGATTGTTTTGAGTTCATTTAGCTCATATTAATTCCTTGTTCTGTTTCCCTGGACTAAGTCCTGGTTATGACAAATGAAATATTCGATGTCTGTTTAAGGAAACAGCTCCCTTGAATTTCAATATCTGACCTCTGCCATGGCCCTTCCTGCCTTCCGAGACAGTGTGCCCCTGGTCAGAGGCCCTAGTGTCCCCCAGCGCTCGGCCCCCAAGCCTCTGGGCACGGGTCCGTGTCTGGAGTGAAGACATCAGGACCCCTGCCCTCGGTGCTCCTGGGAGGGTGGTCAGCTGCAGAGATGCTCAGGCCTCTCTTGATGCAGCCAGGAGGAAGCGGGTGGCACTCCCCGCGCATACTCACCAGGCCTCCCAGGAACTCACTAGACCAGGCCAGGTTGCTCGCGAACCCACAAGCAGAGGCCTGAGCTGCAGGACTCCAGGAGGAGGCCTCACTCTAAGCCCCACGACATGGGAATCCATGAATTGTACCATTCGCAGTCAGAACTTAGCAGTGCCCGGGCTATCAGACGTGAGTGTGAGCCACAGCACTAATGCTCCCTTTCCCACCAGCCCTTCTCCAGAGTTAAGGATGGTCGGGCATTTGGGGTAAACTTGGACCCACCGTCAAAGTCAGAACACACCTGAGAGGCGACGCTTCTGGAATCACCATAAATAATAACGGGGGCTGCAGGCAGCTCTTCCCTCAAGCCGAGACCTCCCGTCTTCTCCCTGGCGAGGCCTTTTTCTCTCTGGGTCTCCGTTGGTCCCATCCCAGCAGGAGACCCCCCCCCCCCACAGAGAGGCTGAGTAGTGCTCCCTGGACTCAGCGCCAGGCACATCCCAGGGTCCAGGGCGTGGGCCACGCTGTCTCACTGCGCCCTAGCTTGCTGTGGAGCGAGCCGAGCCAAGCCGGCCCCCTTCCTTTGCAGTGGGTTCGAATGCATCCCCTATCCTGTGTCCAGCCCTGAAGCTGGGGTGCTGGGGCCCAGAGCTGCCGAGGGAGGTGCAGATGCCGACCCGCCCCTGCCCGGGGGAGACCAGGAGCACACCCTCGGGGACCAGCTTGGTGAGTGGAGTTCACAAACCTGTTGGGGGTGGGTGGCCCCAGCAGTCAAGGGAGTGTGGGGTCGTAGGAGCCCAGAACCAGGCCAGCGCGGGCCTCAGCGAGGAAGCAAGCCACACCTGGGGTCAGTCATCACGCGTGGGAGAAAGGAGGCAGAGCCGGCCAGCCCACATCCCCAGACAAGCAGTCCCAGGCGGCTGAGGAGGCTCAGGTCCACTGTTCGTCTACCCTGAGCCTGACAGGGGCTGCGGCCTCGTGGGGTCCTCTCAGGGCAGAGTTCTGGGTCTGCCTGGCCGAGAGCAGCAGACTCACCCAGGCCTCGAGGCCAGTGGCCATCCTGGACACGGCCCCAGCCACTCCTGCCGCCCGGGAGCCCCCACAGTGGCTGCCAGCCATGGCTCCGGGGCGCCACATTGCCAACTGCTCCCTGGAGGTCAGGGTTTCCCGCACTTCGTGCAGAGATGCTCAGGCCTCTCTTGATGCAGCCAGGAGGGAAATGGGTGCCACTCCCCACGCCTCGGGTTTCTTCGTGGGGATGAGGCTCCAGGTGCTCCAGCAGAGCCCCCCAGCCCCCAACTCTGCCCCCCAGGCTGGGCCAGGTGAGAATTGCGCTTCCATTGAATGTACGGCCTGGGCTTCACACCGATCATTCCAGAGTTGCTCGTGGAGTTGAATGGAAGCTTCATCGCTGCAGCTGACCCTGCCCAGTGGCATTCCGTCTTCCCGTGCAGCTCGGCCTGCTGTAAACTCAAGGGGTGCGGTGCAGGGCCGGAGTCAGGGGACACCCTTGGTGGCACTGGGGGGCCCTGCGGTGCTGCTGGCCACTGGGTCCTCCTCGCCACAGCCCTGCACCCCAAGGCTCAATAAACGGGGGTCGGGCGCAGGGGTCCCCACTGGACAAATGCCTGGCACTTTGAGTTTGGGGGCCTTTGAAGAGGGCCCAGCTGACAGCTGAGGTCTCCGGCTGCCACAGTGAGGATCTGAGCCTGGGGTGCTGCTTGGGGAGGGCACAGGCCGACGGTTCCCGGGTCGAGGAGCGCGGGGCAGATCTGGGAGGCTGTGGTGAGCCCAGATCCGAGACTTAGCTGGTGGGGGACGCTGTGCGCCGCCACCTTCCACACGCAGGTAAATGTGTCCCAGGTTTGGCAAGACGTCCTGGTCATCCTCAAAATGTGCCTCATAGGCCAGCCCTTGTCACTCGCCTTGGCCAATGGGAGCTCAATCTCGGCCATGTCCCTGCTCACCACATGCAGTCCCTAGTCCCCTGGAGGCCTCTCCCCGGGACTTGCACAGGCGGCAAATTTGCACAGGGTTCCCTTCCCGCCGCCTCCCCGGGGTGAGGCTCCTCCACTCTAGACCTGAGCCCACCTGCCACCCGAGTCCTCACAGTCCCCCAACCTGGCTGCCCCACTGGGAGGACCCCCCCAACCCTCAGGCCCCTGGGGCAGGCATTGGGCAGGGCCAGCTCCTCCCAAGGCAGAGTCTGGTGAGCCTGGGCCTCAGCGCCCTTTCCTGTCCCTCAAGCCAGCCTAGCAGGCCCCAAAGCAGAGCTCTCTCACATCTTCGTGCCCAGGGTGTGCCTGTCCCAAGGGGGCCCCAGACCCCAGCCTGGCCAGCCACACGGTCCTGTGAGCTCAGCTCAGCTCCAGGCCCTCCTGCTTCGAGACAGGGCTGATGGGTGTGGGTGGCGGCCGGTGCCTGGGCCCTCCCTCTGGGCACTGTGTGGCCCGTGACCCTCGTGGTCACTGTCTGCAGCAGCCAGCACTCCTGGCCGGTCACTCGGCCCTGAGTTCTCCCTGAGGTTCCGTGACTCACATGGCTGAAGTGGGAGGAAGCGGCAGCGAGATGGCCCTTGCCACCCTGGGAGGCGCCTCCGCCAGCAGGGCCACCTTCCGTGCCTGTGCGCCTGCCCCGGAAACCTCACCCAGCTAGTGGCAGAAGACCCGGGGCCTCAGAGCCTCGGGGGTCTGTGCTTGCAGGGAGCTCACTCTTCCAGGATCTGACCAGCCTCCCTCCAAACAATGGCCGTGAGAGGAGCAGCGTCATTCACAGGAGAGAGAGTGCGGGCGGCCCGGGTGGGGCAGCAGGACCCGGCACCTCTCCATGGGAGGCCAACACGGCAACGCCTCGGGCCAGCAGGGCCACAGGGGGCCCAGCCCTCGCCCCCTTGTCTGCCTTCACTTCAGTTTATAGAAGCAATTTTACGCCACATCGGTGGAATAGCTCTCATATTTCTGCATAAAAATACTTACCGGGCGCCACACCTTCTACTTGGGGAGATTTTCAGAGCCAAGAACCAAGGTCTCGATTGAAACCAGCTTCGTGCCACACCCCACCCCCTGGCCCCCCGCACCAGCCCTGCGGCCTGGGTCTGGGCACACTCAACCTGGGGGCCTCCCCCACTCCCAGCCCGGCTCAGGCTATTTCTGGCTTGGCTCTGATGTGACTGTCCAGCCATAAATTCTCCAGCACAAACGAGATTTCCTGTGGGACACCTAGAGGAACATGCTTTTGTTTTTGTGAGACCTGCTAAGGCTTGAACCCCAGATATTTGGAGTTTGCTCCGAGCTCTGCAGGCCTGTTCGAAGCTCCTCCTGCGCCTCGTGAGTACATCTGAGACCGACCCTGGAAGGCTGGGCTGCTGTTTGCACACCAGTGAGCAGCGGAACCTCTCTGTGCCTCAGTTTCCTCATCTGTAAAGGGAGGGTGACTGAGGCCTGTGCAGGGTCACCCTGGAGAGGAGGAGCCTGGCCTGGTCTGGTGCCGTCAAGTCTAAACTGAGACAAAGAGGTAGAGGCTGGGGTCAGGGAGGGGCACGCCCTGTCAGCTTTACTTTCTGTCACCCAGGCTGGAGTGCAGTGGCGTGATCTCTGCTCACTGCAGCCTCCACCGGCAATTCTCTCACCTCAGCCTCCGGAGTAGCTGGGACCACAGGCCCGAGCCACCATGCCCGGCTAATATTTTGTGTTTGTTTATAGAGACAGGGTCTCGCCATGTTGTCCAGGATAGTATCAAACTCCTGAGCTCAAGCGATCCTCCCGCCTCAGCCTCCCAAAGTGCTGGGATTACAGGCATGGCCACCACGCCAGGCTGCTTTTATTTTCCTTTTCTTAAAACTGGATAAGTTCCTCATGGGAAGGGGCTGGTTGGGCAGACTTCCCCTGGGCACGGTTGGCAGGGTCCTTGCTTTGTCTGTCTCCCATCTCGGTGACTGGGCCAAGGACCCAGCAGGACCCGGACAGGTGGTTCTGAGTCCACAGGTCCCTCCTGGGCAGAGCTGCTGAGCAACGTCTTGTTCCACGCGCTACAGCCCCGCCCAGAGGCAGCTCGGTCCCCACGGCCCTCCTCGGGAGGGGCAGTTACCAAGACAGCTGAGCCGTCCAGCAACCCCACGTGGATCCCCCAGGACCAAGCATCAGACCCTACGCCTTGGGGACACTGTCAGGTTTGGCAGAGTCTCCTGGGCTGCTGGGTGTCGTGAAATCCAGAGCCCTGGCAGCAAAGTGCGCAGGCCAAGCACAGTGGGAAGGCCGGGCCCGGGTGAGGGGTTCCACTGTTTCAGAGTCCATGATGGACGTCACCGGGATGCCCACCACCCTCTTTCTTTCGTCTTTTTTTTTGTTTTTTTGAGCTGGAGTCTCGTTCTGTCGCTGGGCTGGAGTGCAATGGCACGATCTTGGCTCACTGTAGCCTCCACCTCCCAGGTTCAAGTGATTCTCCTGCCTCAGCCTCCCAAGTAGCTGGGATCACAGGTGCCCGCCACCATGCCCAGCTGATTTTTGTATTTTTATTAGAGGCGGGGTTTCACCATGTTGGCCAGGCTGGTCTTGAACTCCTGACCTCACGTGATCTGCTCGCCTTGGCCTCCCAAAGTGCTGGGATTACAGGCGTGAGCCACCGCGCTTGGCCTCCTTAGTCTTTATCGACCCTTCTTTATGCAATCGGTCACCCATTTAGGACAGATTTATCAGGCTTGCTGCTTCCAAACCACAGCCCATGAATTGCTACCCTCATTCCCTGCAGCAGTCGACACAAACTTTTCTTCCCGATTCCCATCTCCCGTTGAAAGTCTGCCCCCAACATGTGACCGTCACAGCACCCTGGGACATGGTGGGGAGATGTGGCTTCCCCGGCCCAGAGCAGCAGGGTGCTGTGCAGAGGATCCCGCTCAGTACCTGGAGCCCCACCCCCATCACAGCCCTCGGGCCTGGGGACTTGAGGATGCTGGCCAAGGCCTCTGCAGAGGAAACGGAGTCATTTTGAAGTTTCAGTTCCAGCCAGGACAGCATTCATCCCTAATTAAGAGAAAACTAAAACAATCACGGCTTTGGCAAAAGAGGAGTCCTGGCTGGGAGGCCTGGAGGTGTCAGCCCCAGGCTGGAGAGCCCCACTGCGTCAGGAACCCAGCTCTGTCGACCTGGGCCCAGCAGCGTCACCCCGAGGTTGGAGGCAGCTCCCAGAGCTCCTCCCTTAGTCAGCAACCCCTGCTCAGGGCCAGAAGCGCGGGCACATTCCAGACAGGCCCAGGCCCAGCCCCACGGATGCCCTAAAACCAAGCAAGACGTCCCCACCTGCCAGCAGGGCCAGCTTGCTTTAAGCCATCAACCTAAAAGAAGACAAAAAACGGGGTGATCTGAGACTGCCCCGCGTGTCCAGGGAACAGACACCAGGAATCATTTCCTTGTGAGTGTGAACTTTGCATTCTCAAAAAACCAAACCGTAGTCCCTTGCTCGCACTTGTCCCTGGCCCCGTCACAGTCCTGCCTGCTTGGCTCCTGGACGGGCGTCCTTCCCTCTGGCCAGGCTCTTGCCAAGAGGTGGGCCCCGCTGAAGCCTCTGGTCTTGCCTGCACCTCGTCCTCGGGCCGAGGGCAGCTGTGCAGGTTCTAGCCTCAAGTTTCCGCCTCTGTGCTTATCAGTGAGAGAGCCGGGGCCATGGGATGCAGGATGCCCAGTGAGAATCCAGCCCCGTGGCTGCAGAGACAGCACCTGCAGAAACCTGCCAGCCTGGCACTGGCCGTGGGCCTTTGAGTGTCCACGTGTCCTCCAGCCATCAGCCAGGACCTCCCACCCGACGGCCACTCACGTGCAGGTCAGAGACGTCAGGCCAGAGAGCTTCAGGCCAGAAGATAATCCAACATGAGGCCTGAAAGAAAATTGGGCCAGAAAATCTCCAGGGTACCTGTCCGTCAAAGTTCTCTCGGAGGCTGAGACACGCGCATCCATGGCAGAAGCTCCGGGTCTGGGCGTCCTTCTCACTGCAGGAGAGGGACACTGGGAACGCCCACCTGCAACAAAACCCAGCCACAGCCAGAGAGCAGGACAGCTCTCACCAAGCCCTCTGGCCGCTCCCTGCCACAGACCCAGTGCTGCCTGGCCCAGGCGTCCTCAAGGCCCTGCCACGTGTGGCTTCCTCCCGGCAGGCTGTGTGCTTAGGATGAGATGTGACTGCTTTTAGCAAACAACACTAGAGTGGCTTCAGCCCAGCCGTGGTGACTTCTCCCACACAGAAGAGCTTGAGGGAGAGGTGAGCTCCCTCCCCGACCACTGGGGACCCCAGTTCCTGTTGCCTCTTCTGCCCCTGTCATCTTCCTGCACCACCTCATGGTCCTGGATGGCTGCACAGGCTCTAGCTGTCATGCCGCTATTCCAGCCAGCAGAAAGGGGGAAGCATAAGTATCAAGGAGAAGGGCCCCCCAACTTCTATAAAAGCTTCCGGGAGGCGCCACACTCACTGCTATTGCTCAGAACTTGGTTACATGGCCCCGCCACATCAGGTCACATGGCTACACCAGGCCACACGGCCACACAGCCACACCAGGCCACACAGAGACAAGAAGCACAAAGTGCTGGCGAAGCCTCCGTTACCAGAGAAGGGGAGCATGGAGGCTGCCAGCCAACCGGCCATCTGCCAAATAGCCCATCATGAACCCTGCTGGGCCCCCATTGCTGCACCAACCAGCTGGGAAGTCCTGGAGAGGGCTGGCGGGCAAGGACCTAAGTCTCCAGCCACCCCTGCAGGAGGAGCCCAGGGAGCCAGAGGTCGCACCCTCACTCGTATCTCTGACAAGGAAGCGGGCAGGGTGCCCTGCCGTGACCCGAGCCAGCCTGCAGTCTCACCCCCGTCTCCACAGAACTCTAAATCTGCCGCTTTAGCAGCGAAAGCCTGGTGCTGGGGCTGAGTGTGTGGGGAGTGTGGGCACGGGCTCTGACCTGGCCACCCTGGGCAGCTGTGCTCACGCAGCACCTCCGCCGGTCCCAGCTGGACTTCGGCTGGCAGGTCACCCGCCAGGCTTCGCTGTGGCCTCTGCCCGGAGGTCGTGTGTGAAGAGCTGGGCCGGCCCCGCCCGTGGTTGTGCTGGCTACCTGCCCGCCTCCACCTGCCACAAACAAAAACTGGCACGTTCTCGGCCACCTCCAGACTTCACACCCTCTGGGCTGTGGGACGCAGAGGTCAGGCTGTCCTGGGGAGAGGAGGGAGGGAAGGAGGGCTTCGAGAGAGCGTGGACTTGAGTCAGACCTGAAATGAAGCTGCGTTGCGCCGCCTCGTATTTTAAAGCAGTCGCCAAAGCCTCGGCGTGTTCGAAGCTCAGGGAACAGCTAGGGGCGGATGAGCACCTGCCACGGACGCCCAGCATGCCTGTGCTGCCCCCTGTCACCCTGAGCCACCCCTGAGGTCTCTGGGCCCCGGAAGCCGCTCCCTGCTGAGTCAAGGCCACGGGGGTCCCCCCAGGAGCACTCCAGCCCTGCCCCCCGTGCCCAGGTTGGAAGGATCACAGGCCTCGCTCCACTGTCCATGTAGGACGCTGGAAATTCAGCCCAGCCGTCCGCACCCCGGGGACAGGCCTCCCACACCTGACATGGACTTGGGGTCCAGGCATCTTTCCTCCCTGACCCGACAGCAGCCGGAAACAAACCCTCTGGAAACCTGGTTTTCATTTGTACAAACAAATCGACCAGGAGGACGACTCCATTCTCTCTCTGGAGGCCGATGACCACACATCACATATCTTATTATTTTGTTGATATGAAGTATTTCAGTTGTTTAGCTGATTTTAACTTTCAAATAAGGATTTGCATTTCGTTGAGAAAAAAAGACGATTTCCAAGACGTAGTCTATTAGCAGATATTCGAAACCCTATTATGGTTAAATCACAGCACCCGGATTTTAGTGACAAAGCACAGTGATTTTATATTCAAAGGGTTTTTATATTTAGTCTCAACCTTTTGTGACTCCCACCCACAGCTTGCAGCGCGGAGCCCTTTTGTGTCCCTCGTTGTCAGTGGGGTGTCTGTCTGGGCCCCGTCATTGGGGCCATTGAGTTGGAGTGCAGGTGCTGCCGATGGCGGGTGGACATGGTCAGGCCGGCTGGGCCCCGGCGCCTCAAACAATCCCCTGTGAATTGGATTTCCGAACGTAGAGAAGCCGCAGCCGTGAGAGGACATCAGGTTGCTTTTCTTTTCTTTTCCTTTTCTTTCTTTTCTTTTTTTTTTTTTTCGTGCGCAAAACCCTCCCAGTGAATATTTTCAGTGGATCTGAGTGGTTTCTCTTTTTCATGTGTTGGACAAATGGTCTTGAGTGTTCATCAGATGGGATCTATGAAGAATCAATCATTATTGTAAGAAGATTTTAAAAATCAAGGTGCCCTCTCCCGCTAATTCAATCTTGCCAGTAAAAGTGTCGGGATGTGCAGCAGAGAATTTCAGGAAATTTCATTGCCTGGTGGGGTGATAACAGCTTTAAATATTAATTGCCTATGGTTAATTATGGCAGAGTAGCATGGAAGAGCCATATTTTTAAAGGAATGTTTGTGCTATAAATTCTTCTTCTGGGAATCACATCATATAGAGGGACTGTCCCAGAAAATACAATATAAAAAGATACCATGTTGCTTCCAATGCCAGAACAGTGGATGAAAATGGAAATGAACTCAGACTTCGGGGTGTATGTCTGTCTAAAACTAAGCCGGGATGTTCGAGGGGCCGGGACTGGGAGCTAGGCTGATTCTCTGCTTCAGGCAGGCTTGTGGGGGCCATCAGGCGAGTGGAGCACCCCCTCCCTTGGGGTTAAGCAGCTTCCTTGGAGGTAGCTGCTCTTTGGGGTAAAAGTTTAAGCTTTCAGGTTCTTTCCTGTTCTTCCCCCCGCTTCCCGCCTGGAACAACAGTCCTAACACCTTCTAGTCCCGCCAAGTGAAGTGGGCATCGGGGTCTCAGAGCCTCTGCTCTGGGTGTTGGGCCCAACGGGGCAGGGAACCCCCTGAGCACAGGGCCCGAGGGGGTGATGGAGGCAGCGTCCAGGGGGTACAGACACAAAAAAGGGGGGACAAGAAGGAACACATGGGTTTGCACTCGGGTGAGTGTGAGCTGGGGGTTTGCATGGTAGAGAGGAAAGTGAACTTGTGCGTTTGTGGGCAGGTCTGCGTACACATGGCTGTGTGAGCGTGCCTATGCAGGTGCAGGTGCGTGTGTGCAT
>PVKV010037312.1:0-14947 GCA_004027835.1 Alouatta palliata
ATCTTCCTTCCTTCCTTCTTACCTTCCTTCCTTCCTCTGTCCTTCTTTTTTTTTTTTGAGACAAAGTCTTTTTTTAAATTTATTTATTGCATTTTAGGTTTTGGGGTACATGAGAAGAACATGCAAGATTGTTGCATAGGTACACACGTGGCAGTGTGATTTGCTGCCTTCCTCCCCATCACCTATATCTGGCATTTCTCCCCATGGTATCTCTCCCCAACTCCCCACTCCCCGCTGTCCCTCCTCTATTTCCCCCCGACAGACCCCAGTGTGTGATGTTCCTCTCCCTGTGTCCATGTGTTCTCATTGTTCAACACCCGCCTATGAGTGAGAACATGCGGTGTTTGATTTTCTGTTCTTGTGTCAGTTTGCTGAGAATGATGGTTTCCAGGTTCACCCATGTCCCTACAAAGGACACGAACTCATCGTTTTTGATGGCTGCATAATATTCCATGGCGTATATGTGCCACATTTTCCCTGTCCAGTCTATCGTCGATGGACATTTGGGTTGGTTCCAGGTCTTTGGTATTGTAAACAGTGCTGCAATGAACATTCGTGTGCATGTGTCCTTATAGTAGAATGATTTATAATCCTTTGGATATATACCTAGTAATGGGATTGCTGGGTCAAATGGAATTTCTATTTCTAGGTCCTTGAGGAATCGCCACACTGTCTTCCACAATGGTTGAACTAATTTACACTCCCACCAACAGTGTAAAAGTGTTCCTATTACTCCACATCCTCTCCAGCATCTGTTGTCTCCAGATTTTTTAATGATCGCCATTCTAACTGGTGTGAGATGGTATCTCAATTTAGTTTTGATTTGCATTTCTCTAATGACCAGTGATGATGAGCATTTTTTCATATGTTTGTTAGCCTTATGTATGTCTTCTTTTGTAAAGTGTCTGTTCATATCCTTCACCCACTTTTGAATGGGCTTGTTTGTCTTTTTCTTGTAAATCTGTTTTAGTTCTTTGGAGATTCTGGATATCAGCCCTTTGCCAGATGGGTAGATTGCAAAAATTTTTTCCCATTCTGTTGGTTGCTGATTTACTCTAATAACTGTTTCTTTTGCTGTGCAGAAGCTGTGGAGTTTGATTAGGTCCCATTTGTCTATTTTGGCTTTTGTTGCCAATGATTTTGGTGTTTTGGTCATGAAGTCCTTGCCTATGCCTATGCCCTGAATGGTTTTGCTTAGATTTTCTTCTAGGGTTTTTATGGTGTTAAGTCTTATGTTTAAGTCTTTAATTTTAGTGTTAGGTGTCAGGAAGGGGTCCAGTTTCTGCTTTCTGCACATGGCTAGCCAGTTACCCAACGCCATTTATTAAAAAGGAACTCCTTTCCCCATTGCTTGTTTTTGTCAGGTTTGTCAAAGATCGGATGGTTGTAGATGTGTTGTGGTGCCTCCAAGGCCTCTGTTCTGTTCCATTGGTCTATATATCTGTTTTGGTGCCAGTACCATGCTGTTTTGATTACTGTAGCCTTGTAGTATAGTTTGAAGTCTGTTAGTGTGATGAGACAAAGTCTTATGCTGTCACCCAGGTTGTTGTACAGCAGTATGATCATGGCTCACTATAGTCTCCACCTCTTGGCTCTAAGTGATCTTCCTGCCTCAGCCTCCCAAGTAGCTGGGGCCACAGGCATGCACCAACACATCTGGCTACATTTTCTTCTTTTTTTTTTTTTTCTGAGTCAAGGTTTTGCCATGTTGCCCAGGCTGGTTTTGTACTCATGCTCTCAAGTGATCCATCTGCCTCAGCCTCCCAAAGTGCTGGTATTGTAGAAATGAGCCACCATGTCTTGCGAAATCAGTAAATTTCTAGACATGTCAATTAAAGTAATCTGGTCTGAGGAGAAGAAAGAAAAACAGAATGAAGACAAAATGAAAAGAACTTGAGACCTATTGCATGCTGTCAAGTATACCAACATTAGCACAGTAGAGTACATGAATGAGAGGTGAAATAAGAAAAAGTTCATAAGAAATATTTTAAGAATTATGGTCACCAACTTCCCAATCTTGATTAATTTCATAAATCTGCACTTAGAAAAAGCTCACAAAGCTTAAAAGGATTAACATGAAGCAATCCCCTATTGAGAATTTCTTATCTATAGTCATCAGAAATATTGTCTGTAGTTTCCATTTCTTGTGGTACGTTTTTCTTGCTTTGAATATGAGAATAAGCTGGTCACATAAAATTAGTTTAAAAGTGTTCTCTTCTCTTTGGTTATTTGGAAGAGTGTGATAATAACTGGCTGTTTCTCTTTTCAAAAATGTTTGGTAAATTTCACCAGAGAAGTCTTCTGGTTCTGGGATTTAATTCGGGGGAGATTTTTGATTACTGATTTAATCTCTTTACCCATTATTTCTCTGTCCAGACTTTGTATTTTTTCATGATTCAGTCTTGGTGTGTTTTATGATTCTAGGAATTTATTCATTTCTTCTTGGTTATCCAGTCTCTAAGCATAAAATTGTTCATAGCAGTCTCTTACAATCCTTTTTACTTTGGTGGCATCAGTTATAATTTCACTTTTCATTTTTAAAAATTTGAATCATTTCTCTCATTTGCTTAATAAGTCTAGCTAAGCATTTGTCAATTTTATCTTTTCAGAAGAACTAACTCTTACTTTCACTGATTTTTCTATTGTTTTTATATTTTTTAATTTTTTCTGCTCTCATATTTATTATTTCCTTCCTTCTTCTAATTTTTATCTTAATCTGTTTTAGTTCTTTGAAATGTACAGTTAGGTTGTTTATTTGAAATCTTTCTTCTGTTAATGCAGTCATTTATTGTTAGAAATTTCCTTCTTAGTACTGTTTTTGCTACATCCCATCAGCTTTGATATATTGTGTTTTTGTTTTCATTTGTCTCAACATATATTATTTTTTATTATTTTATTTTTAATTGAAAAACAAACAATAATTGTATATACTTAAGGGGTGCAAAATTATATTTCAATTGTACACTGTGGAATGATCAAATCAGAATAATCAGCAAATCTATAAAATCAGAGAAGAAAAAGAAGATATTACAACTGATACTAAAGAAATACAAAAGATGACAATAAACTGCTGTAAACAATTGTATTTCAACAAATTGGAAAACCTAGAATAAACAGATAAATTCCTGGACATAGAAAACCTAGTAAGGTTGAATTTTAAAAATAGAATATCTAAAGAGAACAACGATTAATAAAATTGAATCACTAATAAAATCTCCAATCAGAGAAAAGTGCAGACCTCATGGCTTCACTGCTGAATTCTACCAAAAAAAAATTAAGTTTTTTATAATTTTTCACAAACTGTAGAAAATCATTGAAAAGAATAGAACACTTCCAAATTCATGCTCTGAGGTGATAATTACCCTAAAACCAAGACCAGACAAGGACTCAGAAAAAAAGAAAGCTACAGGCCAATATCCATGATGAATGTAGATGCAAAAATATTCAACAAAATGCTAGCAATAAAAATTGAACAGCACATTAAAAGGATCGTTCACCATGATCAAAAGGGATTTTTTTTCCAGGGATGCAGGAATGGTTTAACATATGCAAATCGATAAATGTGATACATCACATTAACAAAAAAAGGATAAAAACATGATTATTTCAATAGATGCAGAAAAAGCATTCAGCAAAATTCAACATCCCTTCATGATAAAAACCTCAACAAATCAGGAATAGAAGGACTATACCTTCACATAACAAAGGCAACGTATAATAAATCCACAGCCAGCATTGTATTCAATGAGAAAGAGTTGAAAGCTCTTCCTCTAAGATCTCAAACAAGATGAGAATGTGCCCACAAGAGGACTTGTTGGTGTTCCTGTTTAACTAGTATGTTTGCATTGGAATGTGGTAGAGAAAATGCAAGTGGAACAAGTGAGTAAATCAAATGTCATTAGTAAGGTGTGACCAGCAACTTCCAAAAATTCTAATAATTCCCTTTAGCCTTCTACATTCAGGTGTTACATTTCTGAGAATGTTTCTTTTTATTAAATAATTGACTTCCAAAGAGGTAAGAATATCACGTCATAAACAAATGTATTGTGGTGTTTCAAATGTAATTCATTGCATGAGGAAGGTCTGAGATGAGTGAAACAACATTTTTGTGTATACAACAATGCTAAAATTCCAATCTTACAGAAATTTTTGCCTTCTCCACACTTTCTTGAATGCATTCTTGACTTCTCCGTTCCTCAGGCTATAAACCACAGGGTTCAACATGGGGCTGATCATAGCATAGAACACGGATGCTATTTTGTCTGCATCCATGGAGTGGCTGGAGCTGGGCTGCAAATACATGAAGATGACTGTCCCGTAGAAGACAGAGACTGCAGTGAGGTGAGAGGCACAGGTAGACAATGCTTTTTGGTGTCCCTTAGCTGAATGCATCTTCAAGATGGTGATGAATATGAACAGGTAGGAGATCAAGATAACTAAAAGAGCAGAAAAGATATTAAAGCTTGACATAAAAACCAGAATCACCTCACTAATGTGTTTATCAGAGCAAGACAGAGCCATGACTGCTGGAACATCACAGAAAAAATGATGTACCAGATTGGACTTACAGAAAGAGAGACTGAATATGTCCCCAATGTGGAATGAGGCATTTAGGAAGCCACAGACATAAGAGCCCAGGGTCAGACAAGCACATACGCTGGCCGCCATGGTGGTGGTGTAGTGTAGGGGTTTGCACACTGCTGCATAGCGGTCATACGCCATTGAGGCCAATAAGTAATTTTCCACAGTGGCCAGGGCTACAAAGAAGAACATCTGAACAGTACATGCATTGTAGGAGATGACCTTGTCTCCTGTAAGGAACCCAGCCATGACTTTGGGAGTGACAGCTGAGGAGTATCCAAAGTCCACCAGAGACAGGTTACTGAGAAAGAAGTACATGGGAGTGTGGAGACAAGACTCCAGCAGGATCAGGAGCATCATCCCCAGGTTCCCACACAGAGTGAGGAGGTAGATGAGGGTAAACAAGACAAAGAGGGGGACCTGTAGTTCTGGGGCATCAGATAGTCCTAGAAGAATGAACTTTGTAACTTCTGTACAATTCTCCATCAGTATTATCTGGGAATCACAAGATGTCCTGTAGCAATGAGAAATAAAGGAATGGCATGATAAACAAAAAAGAGATTTAGAAATGTATAAATACTATGTTCATTGTGTAATTATAGCAGTGCTTTGTACTTCAAAATTCTATAGATCTAAAGCATAGTGAACCAACAATATTTAGTGCATTATCTACAGAGTTACAATCTGTTGAATCCAGGGGATCTTTATAAATAATATCCCAATGTTTACATTTTATAAATTTATAAACTGATATGTAGTATATTTAATTAATGATGTGTCCAAGGTGACTCATTGGGAATTAATTTTCCTGCCAATTTAGTTTTCCCTAATCTACTAAAACTTATATATTTATGTTGCTCACATACTGGGAACTATTCTAGGCAATTTGTATGTATATTTATTGATTCCTCTCAACAATATAATGAGGTTGATTAGTTATTACATTTATTTAAATTATGAGGCTCACAAGATTAAGTCATTTATTTGTATATACACAAGTATTAATAGTCAAGCCTCTCTTTCGGCCCAAGACAGAGTCGTTCTCAAGTTCAATGATCTAAACTGAAACTAAAGCAAATTGAATGTGAAGCAATTTACAATTACTCATTGTCTTTGTTGGTGGAAACTTAGGCAGGTTTCACAGTGAGGTAACTCAGAAGTAAATGTACATTAAGGGTCTCAGGACAACTAGAGAAAATAGATAAATGTACAACCAGCAAAGGCAATTCTGAGGGGAAGGCAGCATCAGATACAGAGCTTGGGATTGGGAAGTGGTGCATATCAGCCCTACCATTTACTACCTAGGTGGCATTGAACCCAAACTAACTTCCTCAAACCTTATTTATTTCATCTGCATAATGAAAATATTAACAAGACCTACTTCAAGGCATTATTTTGAAAATTCAATGAAATAATACATTTTAAAACAATGAAGAAAATGTTAAATGTTCAACACAGTCTGATGAGAGCTAGCTATAATATTATTATTAGGATGGAATGATGATCTCTCTTAGTTTCATAAAGGAGGATGGCATGGCTTTGTGTGGGGGTAAATTTTGAAGTCTTGTAGCTCCCGTTCAATTTGTCTTTCCTCACATACTAGGGCTACTGAGATATTCTGTGTCTTCTAATAATTCTCATTCTGTCTTAATTGGCTGCTCTAGCGATTCCATGTGAACCATTCTTTTGTATAATTTCTTCCTTGAAACTTACATTTTAGCTTGGTTTCATAGCATCTCCTTTTCTTTTTCTTTCTTTCTTTCTTTCTTTCTTTTTTTTTTTTTTTTTTTTTTTTTTTTTTTTTTTTTTTTTTTTTTGATGGTCTCACTCTGTCATCCAGGCTGGAGTACAGTGGCATGATCTCAGCTCATTGTAACCTCTGCCTCCTGGGTTCAAGTGATTCTCCTGCCTCAGATTCCCAAGTAGCTGGGACTACAAGCATGTACCACCACGCTGGCTAATTGTTTGTATGTTTAGTAGAGATGGGGTTTCACCATGGGGTTTCGCCAGGATGGTCTAGATTTCCTGACCTCGTGATCCACCCGCCTTGGCCTCCCAAAGTGCTAGGATTATAGGCATGAATCTCCTTTTCTTAAACTCTTTCTTTTATTTTTGTCATCTCTTAGTTGAATACAGACCCTTATAGTTGAAAATGCATCATTCGTGGGTTTCTTTTAGTCCTCAGATCTGTTTTGGTGGCAAGTTGTAGGTTGTAAAATTATTATTTGGATCAGTTCTTGCATATGAATAGTGTTTTGAATTAGAAAGGGCATTCATCCTCTAACTACTATTCATCTGCTAACTACTACTGCCTACTGTCTTTCCACACTGCATAAGTTTAGCCCATGAAAGCATTATTTTTGCCAAACTAAACTCACATAACCACTTTTAGAATATACTACATTCTATAACTGATATTAAGACCTTTTTATATAAATGTTTATATGTGTGTGTTTGTGTTTGGTAAGTATTATTATTACTACTATTTTACCATTATAAGAATTGGATATTTGAAAAGTTATGTGATATCCTACAATTATACAACTAGTGTGGAGAATATTCAAGATTCACAATTGAAATCAAGTTGCAACCTAATCAAAATCTGTGCTATTGGCTACTTCACAATTAACATAGATGTGCTAGTCATAGGATGAGATTATGAGGGGAAGGTTACAATTCTGTTTGCATCTTGCTAATTTATTTAGTTCTTTTTGTAATTTGGAGAGCTGTCAATTCACACTTCTGTTATTTTTGTTTGTTTCACTTCCAGTAGAAGCCTAACTGATAGTGAATAAGATGAAATTAGCACCTACTTAATCAGAGCATCATCTGTTTTACTTTTTTCATCTTCTTTAGGGAAGCAGTATGATATTTTACAAGTGTCACTGAATACACTACCAATGGAAGTTTTGACATTTCTGTACTCCAGCCTCATCATATGTTTTTAGGAAAAAATATTTAAAGCATCTATTTCTGTTCTGAAATAATATAGTATCTATAGCTGTCCCACTGCTTTTGCACGTATTCCCCATTTTGCTAAATGAATATATGGAACATAGAAGCTTACTTTGTGTCTGGAAAAGAAGAGATAGTCAACCTTTAGTATAAGTCTAAAATTGGAAATTCATTCGTGAATAATGCATAAATACCATTAGAAAAAGCTCTGTCTCAGGTAGTGGCCAAAAGATTCCAAGTTCTCTAAGGCAAGGAAAAACAAGAAAAAAAACACTAGCATGAATAAACTGAATTAAATATAACTGCTATTGCTAGGAATGATCTCTAACACATAAAGCCCTTACTATGTGCAGATTCTCTTTTATGTGTTTTTCATATATTAGCTCATTTAGCATAGAAAAAAATAGAAAGTAAAGGTGCATTGTAGGTGAAAAATAGGATTCCATGTAAGTTTTAATTTTGCTGTGTGTATATATATGTGTGTACACATGCATGCGGTCACGTATTACGGGTCATGATGTAAATTCTGTGGATTCCTTATTTTAAAAAGTCTAAAACCTTTCATCAAGAGCCTCTGAATATCTTGTGCAAAGTTAGGCATGAGAGTGTGCTTCAGTAACACAGGACCATGTATTTTATAATGTGCTCACTGATCATTCACTGACTTATTCATTTTTATTCATTCATTCATTTATATACATTCACTCATTGCTTCAACAAATATTTAGAGTGCTCATCATTTGCTAAGTGCTCTTGTTAGCACACAGATTTTTGTGTGTGTAAGGTTTTTTTTTTTACTTTTATTTTAAGTTCAGGGATACATGTGCAGACTTGTTACATAGGTAAACTTGCATCATGGGGGGGTTGTTGTACAGATTATTTCATCACCCAGGTATTAAACCTGGACCCATTAGTTATTTTTTTCTAATTCTCTCCCTCCTCCTACCCTCTACCCTTCAATAAGCCCCAATGTCTGTTGCCCTCTAAGCATATGAATTTTAAATGATGAGAATAATACCATCTTCCATGATTTGAATAAAACCATCATTTTCCTAATTAATGGAGATTGTTGTAATGCTTAGACTGTGGCTAAACAGCATGATAGCATGAAAATATTAAAAGCTGGGATACTAGACTCTGAATACTCAATGGAAAAATTTTTGCCCTAGAACTTTTATATATTCTATTACTACATATATTCTATTACTACAACCTAAAAAGATCATAGAACTGAGCTAGAAACTTACCTTGCTCTTCAAGCAAGATGATACACTTTCAGTTGATATCTTCAAATTGCAAGTCCTACTCAAGGAAGAAAGAAAAGCTCCTATTTAAGAAGTTATTCTTTAATGTCTAGTCACAAATATTGAAGTTCTCTAGAGGAAGAGAGATATAAGGAAAAAGTAATGATTAGATGGAGATTAAAAAATATTCTCCAACTTGTCACACAGGACTGCTGCTGTGAGGAAAAATAGAAGTCTCTGAATGCACTCTGTAAAGTGCTAAAGAGCTCTAAGCAAAGATCATCATACCCACAATGAACATCATTTTTAGCTGGAGGTTTTATCTCTGGCCATTGTTGCAGGCTCAGAGTAATATACCAGTGTGAAATAAGGCCACTTGGTACAATGGACAACCTTTTATACTGAGATCAATAAATGATCACCAAAATGTAGACACACAGGATGGAACCTCTATCATGATACTAAATAGAGTCATGTTGGGATGTTAGAGA
Organism: Alouatta palliata; assembly: GCA_004027835.1. Taxonomy (NCBI): domain Eukaryota; kingdom Metazoa; phylum Chordata; class Mammalia; order Primates; family Atelidae; genus Alouatta; species Alouatta palliata. The sequence continues at coordinate 9,272 of PVKV010037312.1, forward strand.
CCAATGACTGAGAACCAAAAATAATTGAAGGATTTGAACATACATAAAGATCTCAGGGGACAAGTTACCCATGAGAAGAACCAGAGTCTCTCACTCCAATCTAGAGAAGCAACAATTTAACTGTCTATGGAAACCTGGTTCAGTGTTCTTAGGAAGAACACTAGTATATTTACTTTACTCGGGGTTATTTCTTCTTGGTGGTGCAGGACATCTTCAGAAAAGATTCAGCATTAACTTTCCTGGCAGAAATCAGACAGAATCATGAGCAGCATAATGGCAACTAGGCTAAAGTGTTAGATAAGTTGTGTTGCCCACGGCAGCATGACTTCCCAAAATTCATATTGAGATTATAGGTTATATAAACACATATGCACTTCAGTTCTCTCATTAATAAAATAGAGATGAGTACTTTTTTACTAAGCGAGTAGAGTAGATGGATTTGCCAGCATCCTTACCCAAATAGCAAGTCGTGTGTAGAGAATCACACTGTGAACTTGTATCCGGAAGAAACATGATTGTTCAACATAAAGTGAAAGAAAAATTTGGATAATGCTAAAAACAAGAGACGGACAGCAGCCCGCATGGAAAACTGTGAATCAATCCCTCCATATGTGAGGGGGGAGTACCCCACAATACACATTCCCACCAGGAAGGTAGGCAATCTAGGCCATATGGAACTTTTTGAGCTACCCAAAACTTGGATCAGTCTTGGGGAATAACCAAGAGACTGTGAAGAGCACTGGGAAGTACCCCACAGGCACAACCAGGCTCAAGGACCAGTGGAAGGAGGTCACTCCTGATGCTAACTCATAGTGGGATGCACAGGAACCTGCCAGCCAGCACTGGTGGCAGTCACTGGTTTGTAGAGTATTTAACCAGGGACTTGTGATCTTAACTTGATTGGAGGAGAAATCCACATGGCCAGAATGGAGAGGCAAGAATAGCATGGGTTTCAGCTGTGGGCAATGAAATTGGGCATTCACCTTGCAGGACCAGGCCAGAAGGGTTTGAGTCGAGAGGGTGGGTTTAATCAGGGAGCAAGTTTTGCAGCCTGGAAGATTTTCCCAGTCTAAAGGCAAACTGAATTTGTATTGGCTAACTGTCCCAATTCACTACCAGTGTCTGGCTGTGGGAGGGAACCCTGCTGGGTTGTGTGAGAGCAAATTGGGTCTTGCTACCCCTTGATAGGCCGTGGAACCTAAAATGCAGTGTTTGCCTCATGGGGTCATTGGCACAGCAGCAGTTGCTCTGCTCCTTGAAGAAGTGTTTCTTCAGAGGCCTGAGGATTGCTCTCTGAATCCTGTAAGGGCCAGAATTGTACATGCCATTGTGGGGTTCAAGTGCAAGCTTGCACATCCCAGCACTGTGCAGCTTTGCCCCCTTGCCTTGGACACAAGAAAATCATGCAGAGTCTACACCACTGAAGACACCCAGAAACAAAGCCAAATAACCCTACTCAGCATACATCATTGTCACATTCTTAAGAAAAATAAGTCATACCCCAATAAAAGTAAATTCAATAATAGAAGTGACTAAATTCCCCAGATGCAAAGAAATCAGGACAATAATATTGGTAGAATGAAAAAACAAAGTGCTATGACACCTCCAAAGGAGCACAGTAATTCTGTAACAGTGGATTTGAACCAATAAGAAACCTTCAAAATGTCAGATAAAGAATTCAGAGTACTGAGTTTAAAGAATTTCTATAAGATTCAAGAAAAATCTGAACACCAATGCAAAGACATCAGAAAATCAATTCAAGATATGAGCTAGAAGTTCACCAAAGAGGTAGAGATATTAAACAAATAACTCAACAATTTCTGGTGATGAAAATTTCATTGAAAGAATTTTGAAGAACAGTTAAAAGCCTTAACAATAGACTAGAATGAGCAGAGAAGAGAATCTCAAAATTTGAAGACAGGTCTTTTGATTTAATTCAATCAGATAAAAATAAAGAAAGGAGAATAAAGAAGAACAAACAAAGCCTTTGAGAAGCAAGGGACTACATAAAGCAACCAAACATATGAATTATAATCACTTATATTATAAGAATTATAAGGGAGAAGAAAAACTAAAAGTTCAAAAACTCTATTTAAGGAAATAATTGACAAAAAGCTTGTCTAGTTTGGCACGAGATTTACAAATCCAGATACAAGAAGACCAAGAAACTATAGGAAAATACATTGCAAAAGGGACCTCACCATGACATGATCATCAGATTGTCTAAAGTCAACATGAAAGAAAAATCCTAAAATCAGCAAGAGAAAAGTGTCTAGTCACCTATAATAAAGAAAGCCCCATCAGACTAACAGTGGACTTTTAAGCAGAAACCTTACAAGTCAGAAAAAAATAGAGATTGTATTTTAAAGTACTTAAAGGAAAAAAAAAATCCTGTCAACCACAAAGTTTATATCTTATTTACAATAAGCTTCAGAAATGAAAGAGAAATAAAGTTCTTCTCAGACAACCAAATGCTGGGGGAATTCATTACCGCTAGACTGGCCCTATGAGAAATTCTCCATGAGTTCTAAATGTGGATAGAAAATGCCAATATTCGCCATTATAGAAACACAAAATTATAAAAAGAAAAGGAAAGAAATCCAGTGACTACATGACAGAACTCCACTAAACCACAAAGACAAAGGAAAAAAGAAACAAAATAATCTACAAAACAGCTAGATTACAATTAACTTCATGTCAGAAACAAAAGCTCATATGTTAATATTAACCTTAAAGATAAATGAATTAAAATTTTCCTCTTAAAAGATATATGTTGATGACATGGATAAAAACATGAAGCAACTATTATGCTACTTAAAAGAAACTGACCTTACTGGTTGGTAAACAGTTACAGACTGAAGGTAAACAGGTGGAAAAGATATTTCACACAAATGAAAACCAAAAGTGAGCAGTAGTAGTTACGCTTACATCAGGTAAAGCAGACTTCAGATAAACAATGATAAAAAATATAAATAAGGTCATTATACAATAATAAAGGGATCAAATTAACAAGAACATATAAAAATTCTAAATATATGTGCATCCAACAATGGAGCAGCACCCAGAATCATAAAAAAAATTACTAGACATAAAGAAAGAAACATGCAGCAATTCAATAATCATGAGGGACGTAACACCCCACTGACAGCACTAGACAGATTATCAGAACAGAAAGTTAACAAAGAAACATTGGATTTAAATTTTTGACCAAATGGGCATCACAAACATTTACAGATCAGTCTAACTAACAAAAGCAAAATATAGTCTTTTAACTAACAAAAGCAAAATATAGACTTTTCATGAGTACATGGTACATTCTCCAAGATATGTCACAAAACAAGTCTCAATACATTTTTTAAATATTTTTTTTTATTGCATTTTAGGTTTTGGGGTACATGTGAAGAAAGTTGAAATTATACCAAGTATCTTCTCAGAGCATAGCAAAATAAAGGTAAAAATCAATACCAAGAGGAACTCTGGAAACTATACAGATATATTGAAATTAAACAATATACTCCTAAACAATATTTAGGTTATTGACTAAATTAAGTCATAAATTAAAAATGTTTGAAATAAATAAAAATGGGAACAAAATACACCAAAGCGTGTTGAATACAGAGAAAGCAGTGCTGAGAGAAGTTTATAGCATTAAATGCCTACATCAAAAAATAGAAAGATCACAAATTAACAAAACATTGTACTTCAATGAACTAGTAAAACAAGAACAAATGAAACCCAAAGCTTCCAGAAGAAAACAAATAACAGAGACCAGGTTAGAACTAAACGAAATTGGAACCAAAATAAATAAATAAAATAGACAAATCACTAGCTAAACTACCTAAGAAAAAGAAGAGATCCAAATAAACATAATCCAAAATAAAAAAGAATACATTCCAGCTAATATCACAGAAATACAAAAGATCATCGAAGCTACCATGAACAACTACGCACTCACAAACGAAAAAACCTAGAGAAAATGAGTAAATTCCAGGAAACAACCTCCCAAGATTGAACGGGAAAGAAAAATCTTGAACAGAAAATAATCAGTGATTAAATTAGTAGTTAAAAAAAAAACCTCCCAATAACACCAACAAAACAGCTTAGGACCAGATAAATTCACAGCTGAAATCTACCAAATGTAAAAAGAAATAATAGCAATCTTTTGAAACTATAGTGGGAAATCATACAAAATAGGAATAGTTGGGGTAAAGGACTGCCAGAAAAAAGTTATACATCTGCTCTGGTACCCTTGTTATAGACTGTCTCTGTATAAAAATACATCTGGAAAGTTTTTGATAAGTACTAGGGTTGTTCAACTTTATATCTCAGTGGGTAAATTCAGTACACTACAGATGAAAGTGGTCTCCAATTTGCTTTGTCAGCTTAAACAGTGCACATTTTAATTCTCTTCTGGTTTTTTTTTTTTTAGCTTGTTAATTATTTAATACAACTCCAACCTCATAATTATGTGGCAAGATATTTGGAATTAACTTGTCGTGGCTTTCTCCAATGCCCCTAAGGGATATATTATTTATTTTGGAGATAATGAACACTCTTAGAAATGAGTGGAGGCTCTCTCATAAAAAAGCAAGACTTTATAATTGCTCTTTATAGCTAGTGTGTTTGTTGACTGTTTAGTATGTACCAGGCTCTATTTTAAGCACTTTATTAACTTATGTGCCTACCAACTGTATCAAGTAAGCACTACCATCATCTTCATTTTATTTTATTTTTATTTATATAAATTTAATGAGTACAAGTAGAATTTTGTTACATGGATATATTGTGTAGTGTTGAAATCTGGGCCTTTGGAGTAACTACCACCTGAATAATTCAATTGTATTCATCAAGAAAATTTTTGTTTGTCACCTGCTCCCACCTTTCTACCCTTCTGAGTCTGCAATGTCGATTATTTCACACTTCATGTTCATGTGTACACATTATTTCACTTCCTCTTATAAGCAAGAACATGTGGTATTTGACTTTCCGAGTTATTTTGCTAAAGACAACAGCCTCAAGTTTCATCCATGTGTGTGTATATATATATATATATATATATATATATATATATATATATGTGTGTGTGTGTGTGTGTATATGTATATATGTGTGCATATATATGTACATATATATATATATATCACATTTTCTTTATCCCATTCTCTATTGATGGAAACTTACTTTGAGCCCATATCTTGGGCATTATGAACAGTGCTGTGATAAAAATGCAAGTGCAGGTATATTTTTCATACAAACATTTTTTTTTCCTTTGGGTAGACAGCCAGTAGTGGGATTGCTGGATTGAATGGTAATTCTATTTTTAGTTTTTTGATAAATCTCCTCATTGTTTTCCATAAAGCTTGTACTAATTTACATTCCCAACAACAGTGTATAAGTTCTTTTTTCTCCGTAGCATCACCCAAATCTGTCATTTTTAAAATTTTTTTAACAATAGCAATTCTTTTTTTTTTTTTTTCTTAATGTATACTTTTTATTGCATTTTAGGTTTGGGGGTACATGTGAAGAACATGCAAGATTGTTACATAGGTACACACATGGCAGTGTGATTTGCTGCCTTCCTCCCCATCACCTATATCTGGTATTTCTCCCCATACTATCCCTCCCCAACTCCCCACCCCCTGCTGTCCCTCCCCTTTTTCCCCCCAACAGACCCCA
>PVKV010037313.1:0-14924 GCA_004027835.1 Alouatta palliata
CTTGTTACCTAGATTGGAGTGCAATGGCGCGATCTCTAATCACCTCAACCTCCGCCTCCTGGGATCAAGCAATTCTCCTGCCTCTGCCTCCCGAGTAGCTAGGACTACAGGCACGTGCAACGATGCTCAGCTAATTTTTGTATTTTTAGTAGAGACGGGGATTCACCATGTTTACCAGGATGGTCTCGATCTCTTGACCTCGTGATCCACCTGCGTCCGCCGCCCAAAGTGCTGGGATTAAGGACGTGAGCCACCACGCCCAGCAATTTTTATTCTCTTATAAAAAATATGTACCCTCTAAATATGCTCTGCTTTAAATAAATAAAAACTCCACTGCTACTCAGTTATGAAAAATATAACATCTCTGTTTCTACATTCCTTTGAAAATTATACACCATTTAAATATACTCAGCTTTAAAATAAATAAAAAGTTCGGCTACTCCGTTATAAAAAATATACAATCTCTACGTCTACTGTTATAAAAAATACGCACTCTCACTTTGTAACCTCTTATTAATAATATACACACTCCTAATATACTCTGCTTTAAAATAAATAAACTCCCTTCTGCTATTGTGTTATACAAAGTATAATACCTCTATTTATCTCCTGCTTTGAAAAACATAGATCCTTCATTTTTACCCTGTTCTAAAAAATATGTACCCTCTAAATATGCTCTGCTTTAAAGAATTAAAAACACCACTGCTACTCAGTAATGAAAAATATAACACCACTCTTTCTACACCCTTATGAAAATTATACAAATTTTAAATATACTCTGCTTTAAAATAAATAAAAATTTCTGCTACTCTGTTATAAAGAATATACACTCTCTATGTCTACCGCTATAAAAAATACACACCCTCCCTTTGTCACCTGTTTTAATAATATACACACTCTTCTTATACTCTGCTTTAAAATAAATAAACACGATTCTGCTATTCTGTTAGAAAAAATATAATCCCTCTATTTCTACCCTGTTATGAAAATTATAAAACCTTAATTTTTACTTTTAAAAAAAATGTACCCTCTAAATATGCTCTGCTTTAAATAATTAAATACTCCTCTGCTACTCAGTTATGAAAAATATAACACCTGTTACTACACTCTTATGAAAATTATACATGCTTTAAATATACCCTGATTTAAAATAAATAAAATCGTCTGCTACTCTTATAAAAAATATATACTCTCTATTTCTACTGTGACGAAAAATATACACCCTCAATTTGTAACCTGTTTTTAATAATATATACACTCAATATATTCTGCTTTAAAATAAATAAACACTATTCTGCCATTATCTTATAAAAATTATAATCCCTCATTTTCTACCTTATGAAAAATATAGAACCTTAATGTTTAGTGTTATAAAAAATATGAACCCTCTAAATATGCTCTGCTTTAAATAAATAAAAACTCTTCTTCTACTCAGTTATGAAAAATATAACACCTATGTTTCTACACTCTTACGAGAATTATACACCCTTTAAATATACTCTGCTTTAAAATAAATAAAATCTTCTGCTACTGTTATAAAAAGCATACACTGTCTATGTCTTCTGTTATAAAAAATATACATCCTCACTTTGTAACCTGTTATAAATAATATACACACTCTTAATATACTCTGCTTTAAAATAAATAAAAGTTTCTGCTTCTCTGTTATACAAAATATACAATTTCTATTTCTAATGTGATAAAAAACATACACTCTCATTTTGTAACCTGTTATTAATAATATACACACTCTTAATATACTCTGCTTTAAAATAAATAAACACTATACTGCTATTCTCTTATAAAAAATATAATCCCACTATTTCTACCCTGTTATGAAAAATATAGATCCTCAATTTTTACTCTCTAATAAAAAATATGTACCCACTAAATATGCTCTGTTTTAAACAAATAAAAATTCCTCTGCTACTCAGTTATGAAAATATAACACCTGTTACTACACTCTTATGATAATTATACACCGTTTAATATACTCTGCTTTAAAACACATAAAAATTTCTGCTGCTCTGTTATAAAAAATATACACTCTCTATGACTACGGTGATAAAATAAACACCCTCATTTTGTAACCTGTTATTAATAATATACACACTCTTAATGTACTCTGCTTTAAAATAAATATACACAATTCTCCTATTCTCTTATAAAAATAAAATCCCTCTATTTCTACCCTGTTATTGAAAATAGAGAAGTTCAATATTTACTCACTTATAAAAAATATGTACCCTTTTAATAGGCTCTGTTTAAATAAATAAAAACTCCTCTGCTTCTCACTTATGAAAAATGTAACACCTGTTACTACACCCTTATGAAAATTATACACAGTTTAATATACTGTGCTTTAAAATAAATAAAAATTTCTGCTACTCTGTTATAAAAAATATGCCCTCACTATGTCTGTTATAAAAAAATACACCCTCACTTTGTAAACTGTTATTAATAATATACGCACTCCTAATGTACTCTGCTTTAAGATAAATAAACTCCCTTCTGCTATTCTGTTATAAAATGTATAATACCTCTATTTATCTCCTGTTATGAAAAACATAGATCGTTCATTTCTAACCTGTTCTAAAACATATGCACCCTCTAAATATGCTCTGCTTTAAATAATTAAAAACTCCACTGCTACTCTGTAATGAAAAATATGACACCACTGTATCTACACTCTTATGAAAATTATAAACCCTTTAAATATATTCTGCTTTAAAATAAATAAAAATTTCTGCTACTCTGTTATAAAGAATATACATTCTCTATGTCTACTGCTATAAAAAATATACACCCTCACTTTGTAACCTGTTATTAATAATATACACACTCTTCATATACTCTGCTTTAAAATAAATAAACACTATTCTGCTATTCTGTTAGAAAAAATATAATCCCTCTATTTCTACCCTGTTATTGAAAATATGGGACCTCAATATTTACTCACATATAAAAAATATGTACCCTTTAAATATGCTCTGTTTAATAAAAACTCGTCTGATACTCACTTATGAAAAACATAACACCTGTTACTACACTCTTATGAAAATTATACACACTTTAATATACTGTGCTTTAAAATAAATAAATATTTCTGCTACTCTTTTATAAAAAATATACACTTTCCATGTCTACTGTTATAAAAAATATACACCCTCACTTTGTAACCTGTTAAAAATAACATACACACCCTTATATACTCTGCTTTAAAATAAATAAACACTATTCTGCTATTCTGTTAAAAAATATAATCCCTCTATTATTACCCTGTTATGAAAAATATAGATCCTTAATTTTTACTGTCTTTTAAAAAATATGTACCCTTTAAATATGCTCTGTTTAAATAAATAAAAATTCCTCTGATACTCACTTATAAAAAATATAACACCTGTTACTACACTCTTATGAAAATTATACACACTTTAATATACTATGCTTTAAAATAAATAAAAATTTCTGCTACTCTGTTATGAAACATATACACTCTCTTTGTCTACTGTTATAAAAAATATACACCCTCACTTTGTAACCTGTTATAAATAATATACACACTCTTAATATACTCTCCTTTAAAATAAACCCTATTCTGCTATTCTGTTAAAAAAATATAATCCCTCTTTTTATACCGCGTTATGAAAATTATAGAACCTTAATTTTTACTCAGTTATAAAAAATATGTACCCTCTAATATGCTCTGATTTTAATAAATAAAAACTCCTCTGCTACTCAGATATAAAAAACATAACACCTCTGTTTCTACACTATTATGAAAATTATACACCATTTAATATACTCTGCTTTAAAATAATTAAAATGTTGTGCTACTCTGTTATACAAAATATACACTCTCTATTTGTACTGTGATAAAATATATACACCCCCAGTTTGTAACCTGTTATAAATAATATAGACACTCTTAGTATACTCTACTTTAAAATAAATAAACACTACTCTGCTTCTCTGTAATAAAAAATATAATCCCTCTATTTCAACCATGTTGTGAAAAATAGAGAACCTCCATTTTTACTCTGTTAAAAATAAATATGTACCCTCTAATTATGCTCTTTTTTAAATAAATAAACCTCCTCTGCTGCTCTGATATGAAAAACATAACACCTGTTACTACATTCTTATGAAAATTATACACCCTTTTAATATACCCTGCTTTGAAATAAACTCTCTTTTGCTACTCTGTTATAAAACATATAAACCCTCAATTTCTATCCTGTTATGAAAAATATAGAACCTCAATTTTTACTCTTTTTTTTTTTTTGAGACGGAGTTTTCATCTTGTTACCTAGACTGGAGTGCATTGATGCGATTTCGACTCACCTCAACCTCCGCCTCCTGGGTTCAAGCAATTCTCCTGCCTCTGCCTCCCGAGTAGCTGGCACTACAGGCACGTGCCGCGATGCTCAGCTAACTTTTGTATTTTTAGTAGAGACGGGGATTCACCATGTTTACTAGGATGGTCTCGATCTCTTGACCTCGTGATCCACCCGCGTCGGCCTCCCAAAGTGCTGGGATTCAGGACGTGAGCCACCACGCCCGGCAATTTTTATTCTCTTATAAAAAATATGTACACTCTAAATATGCTCTGCTTTTAATAAATAAACACTCCACTGCTACTCAGTTATGAAAAATATAACACCTCTGTTTCTACATTCCTTTGAAAATTATACACCATTTAAATATACTCAGCTTTAAAATAAATAAAAAGCTCGGCAACTCCGTTATAAAAAATATACAATCTCTACGTCGACTGTTATAAAAAATATACACCCTCACTTTGTAACCTCTTATTAATAATATACACACTCCTAATATACTCTGCTTTAAAATAAATAAACTCCCTTCTGCTATTCTGTTATACAAAGTATAATAAATCTATTTATCTCCTGTTATGAAAAACATAGATCCTTCATTTTTACCCTGTTCTAAAAGATATGTACCCTCTAAATATGCTCTGCTTTAAAGAATTAAAAACACCACTGCTACTCAGTAATGAAAAATATGACACCACTGTTTCTACACTCTTATGAAAATTATACACCCTTTAAATATACTCTGATTTAAAATAAATAAAAATTTCTGCTACTCTGTTATCAAGAATATACACTCTCTATTTCTACTGCTATAAAAAATATACACCCTCCCTTTGTCACCTGTTATTAATAATATACACACTCTTCTTATACTCTGCTTTAAAATAAATAAACACTATTCTGCTATTCTGTTAGAAAAAATATAATCCCTCTATTTCCACCCTGTTATGAAAATTATGAAACCTTAATTTTTACTTTTAAAAAAAATATATACCCTCTAAATATGCTCTGCTTTAAATACTTAAATACTCCTCTGCTACTCAGTTATGAAAAATATAACACCTGTTACTACACTCTTAAGAAAATTATACACGCTTTAAATATACTCTGATTTAAAATAAATAAAATCGTCTGCTACTCTTATAAAAAATATATACTCTCTATTTCTACTGTGATAAAAAATATACACCCTCAATTTGTAACCTGTTTTTAATAATATACACACTCTTAATATACTCTGCTTTAAAATAAATAAACACTATTCTGCTATTCTCTTATAAAAATTATAATCCCTCATTTTCTACCCTGTTATGAAATATATACAACCTTAATGTTTAGTGTTATAAAAAATATGTACCCTCTAAATATGCTCTGCTTTAAATAAATAAAAACTCTTCTGCTACTCAGTTATGAAAAATATAACACCTCTGTTTCTACACTCTTACGAGAATTATACACCCTTTAAATATACTCTGGTTTAAAATAAATAAAATCTTCTGCTACTGTTATAAAAAGCATACACTGTCTAGGTCTACTGTTATAAAAAATATACACCCTCACTTTGTAACCTGTTATAAATAATGTACACACTCTTAATATACTCTGCTTTAAAATAAATAAAATCTCTTCTTCTATTCTGTTATAAAAAGTAGAATCCCTCTATTTCTCTCCTGTTATGAAAATCATAGATCCATCATATTTACTCTGCTCTATAAAATATGTACCCTCTAAATATGCTCTGCTTTAAATAATTAAAAACTCCTCTGGTGCTCAGATATGAAAAATATAACACCACCCTTGCTACACTGTTATGGAAATTATACACCCTTTATATATATTCTGCTTTAAAATAAATAAAAATTTCTGCTTCTGTTATACAAAATATACAATTTCTATTTCTAATGTGATAAAAAACATACACTCTCACTTTGTAACCTGTTATTAATAATATACACACTCTTAATATACTCTGCTTTAAAATAAATGAACACTATACTGCTATTCTGTTATAAAAAATATAATCCCTCTATTACTACCCTGTTATGAAAAATATAGATCCTCAATTTTTACACTCTAATAAAAAATATGTACCCACTAAATATGCTCTGTTTTAAACAAATAAAAACTCCTCTGCTACTCAGTTATGAAAATATAACACCTGTTACTACACTCTTATGAAAATTATACACCGTTTAATATACTCTGCTTTAAAACACATAAAAATTTCTGCTGCTCTGTTATAAAAAATATACACTCTCTATGTCTACGGTGATAAAAATAAACACCTTAATTTTGTAACCTGTTATTGATAATATACACACTCTTAATGTACTCTGCTTTAAAATAAATATACACTATTCTCCTATTCTCTTATAAAAATAAAATCCCTCTATTTCTACCCTGTTATTGAAAATAGAGAAGTTCAATATTTACTCACTTATAAAAAATATGTACCCTTTAAATATGCTCTGTTTAAATAAATAAAAACTCCTCTGCTACTCACTTATGAAAAATATAACACCTGTTACTACACCCTTATGAAAATTATACACACTTTAATATACTGTGCTTTAAAATAAATAAAAATTTCTGCTACTCTGTTATAAAAAATATACCCTCACTATATCTGTTATAAAAAAAATACACCCTCACTTTGTAAACTGTTATTAATAATATACACACTCCTAATGTACTCTGCTTTAAGATAAATAAACTCCCTTCTGCTATTCTGTTATAAAAAGTATAATACCTCTATTTATCTCCTGTTATGAAAAACATAGATCCTTCATTTTTACCCTGTTCTAAAACATTTGTACCCTCTAAATATGCTCTGCTTTAAATAATTAAAAACTCCACTGCTACTCAGTAATGAAAAATATAACACCACTGTATCTACACTCTTATGAAAATTATAAACCCTTTAAATATACTCTGCTTTAAAATAAATAAAAATTTCTGCTACTCTGTTATAAAGAATATACACTCTCTATTTCTACTGCTATAAAAAATATACACCCTCCTTTTGTCACCTGTTATTAATAATATACACACTCTTCTTATACTCTGCTTTAAAATAAATAAACACTATTCTGCTACTCTGTTATAAAAAATATAAAGCCTCAATTTCTACCCTGTTATGATAAATGTAGAATCTTAGTTTTTACTGTTATAAAAAATATGTACCCTCTGAAAATGCTCTGATTTAAGTAAATAAAATCTCCTCTGCTTCTCAGATATGAAAAATATAACACCTGTTACTACACTCTTATGAAAATTATACACCCTTTAATATTCTCTGCTTTAAAATAAATGAAAACATCTGCTACTCTGTTATGAAAAATATATACTCTCTATTTCTACTGTGATAAAAAATATACACCCTCATTTTGTAACCTGTTATTAATAATATACACATTCTTAATATACTCTTCTTTAAAATAAATAAGCACTATTCTGCTATGCTGTTATAAAAAATATAATCCCTCTATATCTACCCTGTTAGGAAAAATATAGAATCTCAATTTTTACTCTTTTTTTTTTTTTTTTGAGACAGAGTTTCGCTCTTGTTACCTAGGCTGGAGTGCAATGGCGTGATCTCGACTCACCTCAACCTCTGCCTCCTGGGTTCAAGCAATTCTCCTGCCTCAGCATCCCGAGTAGCTGATACTACAGGCACGTGCCACGATGCCCAGCTAATTTTTGTATTTTTAGTAGAGACGGGGATTCACCATGTTTACTAGGATGGTCTCAATATCTTGACCTCGTGATCCACCCGCCTCCGCCTCCCAAGGTGCTGGGATTACAGACGTGAGCCACCACGCCTGGCAATTTTTATTCTACTATAAAAAATATCTACCCTCTAAATATGCTCTGCTTTAAATAAATAAAAACTCCACTGTTACTCAGTTATGAAAAATATAACACCTCTGTTTCTACACTCCTTTGAAAATTATACACCATTTAAATATACTCAGCTTTAAAATAAATAAAAATTTCTGCTACTGTTATAAAAAATATACACTCTCTATTTGTACCGTGATAATATATATACACCCTGAATTTGTAACCTGTTATTAATAATATACACACTCTTAATATACACTGCTTTAAAATAAATAAAATCTATTCTCCTACTCTTGTATGAAAAATATACACTGTCTCTTTTTACTGTGATTAAAAATATACACCCTCACTTTGTAACCTGTTATTAGTAATATATACACTCTTAATATAATCTGATTTAAAATAAGTAAACACTATTCTGCTCTTCTGTTATAAAAAATATAATCCCTCTTTCTACACTGTTATGAAAAATATAGAACCTTAATTTTTACTCTGTTATAAAAATATGTACCCTTTAAATATGCTCTGCTTTAAATAAAAACTCCTCTGCTACTCAGATAGGAAAAATATAACAACTGTGTTTCTACACTCTTATGAAAATTATACACCCTTAAATATACTCTGCTTTAAAATAAAGAAAAATGTCTACTACTGTAATAAAAATTATACGCTCTCTATTTCTACTGTGATAAAAAATATACACACTCACCTTTTAACCTGTTATAAATAATATACACATTCTTAATATACTCTACTTTAAAATAAATAAACACTATTCCGCTACTCTGTTATAAAAAATATAATGCCTCTATTTCTACTCTGTTTTGAAAAATATAGAAGCTCAATTGTTACTCTTTAAAAAAAAAATATGTACCCTCTAACTATACTCTGCTTTAAATAAATAAATCCTCCTCTGCTACTCTGTTACGAAAAATATAACACATGTCACTACAGGCTACTGAAAATTATTCACACTTTAATATACTCTGCTTTAAAATAAATAAAAATTTCTGCTACTCTGTTATAAAAAATAAACACTCTCTATGTCTACTGTAATAAAAAATATACACACTTACTTTGTAACCTGTTATTAATAATATAAACACTCTTAATATACTCTGCTTTAAAATAAACCATAATCTGCTATTGTGTTACAAAAAATATAATCCCTCTATTTCTACCCTGTTATGAAAAATATAGAACCTCACTTTTAACTCTCTTATAAAAAATATGTTCCCTCTAAATATGCTCTGCTTTAAATAAATAAAAACTCGTCTGCTACTCAGTTATGAAAAATACAACACCTCTCTTTCTACACTCTTATGAAAATTATACACCCTCTAAATATACTCTGCTTTAAAAAAAATAAACTCTCTTCTGCTCTGTTATAAAAAAATAAACCTTCAATTTCTACTGTTATGAAAAATAAAGGACCTTAATATTTATTGTTATAAAAAAATGTACCCTCAAAATATGCTCTGCTTTAAATAAATAAAAAGTCCTCTGCGGTTCAGATATGAAAAATATAATACCTGTTATTCTACTCTTATGAAAATTACACACCATTTAATATACTCTGCTTTAAAATAAATAAATAAATCTGCTACTGTTATAAAAAATATACACTCTCAATTTTTACTGTGATAAAAAATATACACTCTCATTTTGTAACCTGTTATAAATATTATACCCATTTTTAATATACTCTGTTTAAAATAAATAAACACTATCCTGCTATTCTGTTATAAAAAATATAATCCCCCTGTTTCTACACTGTTATGAAAAATATAGAACCTGAATTTTTACTTTGTTATAAAAAATATGTGATCTTTAAATATGCTCTCTTTAAATAAATAAAACCTCCTCTGCTATTCTGTTATGAAAAATATAACACCGGTTAATACACGCTTATGAAAATTATACACACTCTTCATATACTCTGCTTTAAAATAAATAAACACTATTCTGCTATTCTGAAATAAAAAATATAATCCCTTTATTTTTTGACCCTGTTATGAAAAATATAGAACCTAAATTTTTACTGTTATAAAAAATATGAACCCTCTAAATATGCTCTGCTATAAATATATAAATACTCCTCTGCTACTCAGTTATGAAAAATATAACACTTGTTACTACACTCTTATGAAAATTATGCACCCTTTAAATATACACTGCTTTAAAATAAATAAAAACGTCTGCTACTCTGTTATAAAAAATATACACTCTTTAGGTATGCTGTTATAAAAAATATACACCCTCATTGTGTAACTTGTTATTAATAATATACACACTCTTAACATACTCTGCTTTAAAATAAATAAACACTATTCTGCTTTTCTGTAATAAAAAATATAATCCCCCTATTTCTACCCAGTTATGAAAAAAAGAGAATGTTAACATTTACTCTGTTATAAAAAAAATGTGCCCTCTAAATATGCTCTGCTTTTAATAAATAAAAACTCCACTGCTACTCAGATATAAAAAATATAACACCTGTGTTTCTACATTCTTATGAAAATTATACACCCTTTAAATACACTATGTTTAAAAATAAAAAACTCCTTTCTATTACTCTGTTTTATAACATATAAACCCTCAATTTCTACTCTGTTATGAAAAATATAGAACCTTAATTTTTACTTTTATAAAAAAAAATGTGTTCTCTAATTATGCTCTGCTTTGAATAAATAAAATCTCCTCTGCTACTCAGTTATGCAAAATATAACACCTCTGTTTCTACACTCTTATGAAATTTATACACCCTTTATAATCTGCTTTAAAATAAATAAAAACCTCTTCTACTGTTATAAAAAATATACACCCAGTATTTCTACTGTGATAAAATATATACACCCTGAATTTGTAACCTGTTATTAATAATATACACACCCTTATTAGACACTGCACTAAAATAAATAAACTCTATCCCACGACTCTTGTATAAAAAAATACACTCTCTATTTCTACTGTGATTAAAAAGAGACACCCTCACTTTGTAACCTGTTATTAATAATATATACACTCTTAATATACTCTACTTTAAAATAAGTAAACACTATTCTGCTATTCTGGTATAAAAAATGTAATCCCTCTATTTCTATCCTGTTATGAAAAATATAGAACCTTAATTTTTACTGTTATAAAAAATATGTACCCTTTAAATATACTCTGCTTTAAATAAGTAAAAACTTCTCTGCTACTCTGTTTTGAAAAATATAACACCTGTTACTACAGTCTTATGAAAATTGTACACCTTTAAATATACTCTGCTTTAAAATAAATAAAAATATCTGCTACAGTTATAAAAAATATACACTCTCTATTTCTACTGTGATAAAAAATATACACTCTCACTTTGTGACCTGTTTAAATAATATACACACCCTTATTATAGTCTGCATTAAAATAAGTAAACACCTTCCCGATATTCTGTTTTAAAAAATATAATCACTCTCTTTCTCCCATGTTTTGAAATATATAGAACCTCAATTTTTACTCTCTTATGAAAAATATATACCCTGTAAATATGCTCTGCTTTAAATAATGAAAACTCCTCTGCTACTCAGTTATGAAAAATATAACACCTCTGTTCTACACTCTTATGACATTTATACAGCCCACCCTTTAAATATACTCTACTTTACATAAATAAAAATTTCTGCTACTCTGCTTTCAAAAATATACACTCTCTATTTCCACTGTGTTAAAAATTATACACCCTCACTTTGTAACTTGTTATTAATAACATAAACACTCTTAATATGCTCTGCTTTAAAATAAAGAAACACTATTCTGCTATTCTGAGATAAAAAATATAATCCCTTTATTTTTTGACCCTGTTATGAAAAATATAGAACCTAAATTTTAACTGTTGTAAAAAATATGTACCCTCTACATATGCTCTGCTATAAATGTATAAATACTCCTCTGCTACTCAGTTATAAAAAATATAACACTTGTTACTACACTCTTATGAAAATTATGCATCCTTTAAATATACACTGCTTTAAAATAAATAAAAACTTCTGTTACTCTGTTATAAAAAATATACTCTCTCTAGGTATGCTGTCATAAAAAACATACACACTCATTTTGTATCCTGTTATAAATAATATACACACCCTTAATATACTCTGCTTTAAAATAAATAAACACTATTCTGCTATTCTCTTATAAATAATATAATCCCTCTATTTCTACCCTGTTATGAATAATATAGAGCCGTAATTTTTAGTCTATTATAAAAAATATGTACTCTCTACATATGCTCTGATTTAAATAATTGAAAACTCCTGTGCTGCTCAGTTATGAAAAATATAACACCTCTATTACTACACTCTTATGAAAATTATACACCCTTTAAATATACACTCTTTATAATAAATAAAAATGTCAGCTACTCTGTTATAAAAATTATACACTCTCTATGTCTACTCTTATTAAAAATATACACCCTCATTTTGTAACTTGTTATCAATAATATACACACTCTTAATATACTCTGCTTTAAAATAAATAAACACTATTCTGCTTTTCTGTAATAAAAAATATAATCCCCCTATTGCTACCCTGTTATGAAAAATATAGAATCTTAACATTTACTCTGTTATAAAAAAATATGTGCCCTATAAATATGCTCTGCTTTTAATAAATAGAAACCCAACTGCTACTCAGATATAAAAAATATAACACCTGTGTTTCTACACTCTTATGAAAATTATACACCCTTTAAATATACTCTGCTTAAAAATAAAAAAACTCCTTTCTATTACTCTGTTTTAAAACATATAATCCCTCAATTTCTACTCTGTTATGAAAAATATAGAACCTTAATTTTTACTTTTATAAAAAATATGTGTCCTCTAATTATGCTCTGCTTTGAATAAATAAAAACTCCTCTGCTACTCAGTTATGCAAAATATAACACCTCTGTTTCTACACTCTTATGAAATTTATACACCCTTTATACTCTGCTTTAAAATAAATAAAAACCTCTTCTACTGTTATAAAAAATATACACCCTCTATTTCTACTGTGATAAAATATGTACACCCTGAATTTGTAACCTATTATTAATAATATACACACCCTTATTATACACTGCACTAAAATTAATAAACTCTATCCTGCGACACTTGTATAAAAAAATACACTCTCTATTTCTACTGTGATTACAAAGAGACACCCTCACTTTGTAACCTGTTATTAATAATATATACACTCTTAATATACTCTACTTTAAAATAAGTAAACACTATTCTGCTATTCTGTTATAAAAAATGTAATCGCTCCATTTCTATCCTGTTATGAAAAATATAGAACCTTAATTTTTACTGTTATAAAAAATATGTACCCTTTAAATATACTCTGCTTTAAATAAATAAAAACTCCTCTGCTACTCTGTTTTGAAAAATATAACACCTGTTACTACAGTCTTGTAAAAATTGTACACCTTTAAATATACTCTGCTTTAAAATAAATAGAAACACCTGCTACAGTTGTAAAAAATATACACTCTCTATTTCTACTGTGATAAAAAAATATACACTCTCACTTTGTAACCTGTTTAAATAATATACACACCCTTATTATAGTCTGCATTAAAATAAGTGAACACCATCCCGATATTCTGTTTTAAAAAATATAATCACTCTCTTTCTCCCATGTTTTGAAATATATAGAACCTCAATTTTTACTCTCTTATGAAAAATAAGTACCCTGTAAATATGCTCTGCTTTAAATAATAAAAACACCTCTGCTACTCAGTTATGAAAAATATAACACCTCTGTTCTACACACTTATGACATTTATACACCCCACCATTTAAATATACTCTACTTTAAATAAATAAAAATTTCTGCTACTCTGTTTTCAAAAATATACACACTCTATTTTAACTGTGGTAAAAAATAAACACCCCCACTTTGCAACCTGTTATTAATAACATACACACTCTTAATATGCTCTTCTTTAAAATAAAGAAACACTATTCTGCTATTCTGAAATAAAAAATATAATCCCTTTATTTTTTGACCCTGTTATGAAAAATATAGAACCTAAATTTTTACTGTTGTAAAAAATATGTACTCTCTACATATGCTCTGCTATAAATGTATAAATACTCCTCTGCTACTCAGTTATGAAAAATATAACACTTGTTACTACACTCTTATGAAAATTATGCACCCTTTAAGTATACACTGCTTTAAAAGAAATAAAAACTTCTGTTACTCTGTTATAAAAAATATACCCTCTCTAGGTATGCTGTCATAAAAAACATACACACTCATTTTGTATCATGTTATAAATAATATACACAACCTTAATATACTCTGCTTTAAAATAAATAAACACTATTCTGCTATTCTCTTATAAATAATATAATCCCTCTATTTCTACCCTGTTATGAATAATATAGAGCCATAATTTTTAGTCTCTTATAAAAAATATGTACCCTCTACATATGCTCTGATTTAAATAATTGAAAACTCCTGTGCTGCTCAGTTTTGAAAAATATAACACCTCTATTACTACACTCTTGTGAAAATTATACACCCTGTAAATATACCGTCTTTAAAATAAATGAAAATGTCTGCTACTCTGTTATAAAAATTATACACCCTCTATGTCTACTCTTATAAAAAATATACACCCTCATTGTGTAACTTGTTATTAATAATATACACACTCTTAATATACTCTGCTTTAAAATAAATAAACACTATTCTGCTTTTCTGTAA
>PVKV010037314.1:0-14920 GCA_004027835.1 Alouatta palliata
CTGTCCAGTCTATCATCGATGGGCATTTGGGTTGGTTCCAGGTCTTTGCTATTGTAAACTGTGCTGCAATGAACATTCATGTGCATGTGTCCTTATAGTAGAATGATTTATAATCCTTTGGATATATACCCAGTAATGGGATTGCTGGGTCAAATGGAATTTCTATTTCTAGGTCCTTGAGGAATCGCCACACTGTCTTTCAACCAATTGCCAATCAGAAAATCTTTGAGTCCACCTGTGATCTGTAACTGTAAACCCCACTTCCCTTGAGATGTCCTCTCTTTCTGGGCTGAACCAATGTATATGTTACATGTTTGATTTATGTCTTTGCCTATCACTTCTGCCTTTTTAAAATGTATAAAACCAAATCATAACTTGATTGCCTCAGGCACACTTTCTCAGGACCTCCTGAGACTGTTCCCTGGGCCATGATCATTCATATTGCTCAAAATAAACTTCTTTAAATATTTCATGGTTTGCTTTTTTGTTAAGCAAATCTGTTCACAGATTTGAAAATGTGCACACTCATTGACCAGGAAGGACCTATATATGTGCTCTAGTTCAACTTTGTACATATACATTAAGGGATTTGTACAAGAAGAGGTGGGGGCTCCACCTCCCCTGTTTTTATAATTATTTGTATAGTGACAAATTAGAAGAAATCTAAATTATAGACAATAGTAGAATGTATGCTTCAGTAGTCCTCTAATCATACAACGGGCTATAAAACAGCAGGGAAAATGAACAAAGTACAGCTACACATGCAACACACGCTGATATAGTTTGGATCTTTGTCCCCACCCAAATCTCATGTTCAATTGTAATCCCCAATATTGGAGATAGGGCCTTGTGGGCAGTGATTAGATCATGGGGGTGGATCCTTCATGAATGTTTTAGCACTGTCCCTTTGGTCCTGTTCTCATCATGGTGAGTGAGTTCTCACAAGATCTAGTTGTTTAAAAGTATGTGGCCCCGCTCTCTTCCCCCTGCTCTGGCCATGTAAGATGTGTCTGCTCCCCCTTTACCTTCTGCCATGACTGTAAGTTTCCTGAGGCCTCCCCAGAAGCAGAAGCTTCTATGCTTCCTGTACAGCCTGCAGAACCATGAGAAACACACACACATGCATACTAGATTTGATCCCATTTACATAAAGTGCAAAAAATGTGAAAAATTATGTAACATATTCTTTAGGAATGAAATACATATGGAAAAACTATAAAGAAAGGTAAAGAAATGATTAACACAGCATTCATACGAAAGAGGAGGGAAGAGGATGGGATTAAAGGAACTAGAAAGCTTCCAAATCAAAAGTAACATTCTATTTCTTAAACTGAGTTTTGGATACATAGGTTTCTATTGTAGTGTTATTCTGTATACCTTACATACATTAGGTTAATGTATATCTACTTGAGATTTGATAAAATATTAAAATATTTTTAAAAAGCAAATTGCAGAATACTATACACACCGTAACACCCGTTAGGTGAACATGTTCACACAGACAAAACCACATACATCTGTGAATATGTCATTGCATAGCAGAAGGTGTAAAAGGCTGTCCACACACTAAATATGGTGATTACATCTAAGGAGAAAGACTGACAATGTGGACAGAGCTCAAGGAACATTTGGATATAGTTATGTTTTTGACTTTTCTTCAGGGAGATTCTTTATATTAATTATGTAATTAAAATAGATTTATAAAATTGAAAAAAATAAATTTGAAGAGAATTTGAAAGGAAGGAAGAAAGGGGAAAGGGGGGAAGAAGAAAGGGAGGAGGAGAAAGGCAGAGAGATAGAAGGGTGGGAGGAGAGAAGGAAGAAAGGATAAGGAAAGAAGGAAGGAAGGGAGGGAAGGAGCAGGGAAGGAGGGAGGGAGCAGGGAACGAGGGAGGGAGGGAGGAAGTAGGGAAGGAGGGAGGGAGGAAGCAGGGAGGGAGGGAGGGAGGTAGGAAGGGAGACATGCAGGTCAGCAGGCCACACCTCTGCTGGGCAGGCCTGGAGAACTGCAGAGCTGCTTCAAGTCCCACAGATGACTTCACTGCAGAGGAGGTACACTCCAGCCACCTGCCAAAGGTGGCTGACCTTTTCTGCTTCTAAGGGCAGGGCAGGGTCAGGGATTGAGGGGTATGGGGTGGATTTGAGTGACTCAGATGCTGGGTGAGTCAGCTGGTCCCAGAGGAAAAAAAAAAAACTCTATCAGGCTCTAGGTAGAGCCACCATTTTTTCTTTCAAAGAGTTTTTACAAAAGGTATGCTAGTAAACTGCCATGGTTTAAAAAAATTGTGGAAACGTCAGCTTTCATTATTAATTATCCATAACATAAATTTTCAGAGCCCTGAACACTTTAAAAAATGAATTGTTTTTCTGAGAGGTGCGATTACATTTTTGTCTAATATTTTCCTCCGAAGAGGCTTCACTTCTTGCCGAGCATTAGGATCTGTCTCTTCTTGACTCTTCTCCTTGGCTGGTAAATGTTTTCCCCCAAGACAGTAAACAAAATCACATGATTTTTAAAGGCACTTAAATATGCAATAAAGTCAATCAGTCATTCACTGTTTCTAAGTACAGTTTTGGTTTCAAGGCAGGCGAGACATTAATAAAGTTAGATAGCTAATCTGTAACCCAAACACTTTAATAAATAAAGAGAACAGCTTTAAAAGAGCAGAGAAAATGCACTGACCTTTCTCACGTCTATTTGTAAATGCAGTATTATTCATGACACACAGATTTGTAGTAGAGGATTTCTACCCTTGCAAAACATCTATCCTAGGAGCCATGTTCCATTTGGCTGATTTTAAGACAGTGATTTGAAGGGCAAAGAAGAGTCATCTTTGTCTCATTGTCTGGAACAGTCAATCATATCTGTTAGGAAATTATGACAATGATATATTGCTGCATAGATTCTGTTTTAAATGTTTTATAGTGCTTTGTAAATGAAGCAATGTATATTAGGCATTTCAAGAATGAAACATTGTCGGGGTGAGGAGAACAGAAAGGGAGGCGAAATAAAAGACAGAAATTGAGGAGGAAAGAAGAGATTGTGGTTAAATTGAAAATTGAGCAGGGCATGGTGGCTCACACCTGTAATCCCAGCACTCTGGGAGGTTGAGGCAGGCTGATCACCTGAGGTCGGGAGTTCGAGACTAGTCTGACCAAGATGGAGAAATCACGTCTCTACTAAAAATACAAAAAAAATTAGTCAGGCATGGTGGCACATGCCTGTAATCCCAGCTACACTGGAGAGAGGCTGAGGCAGGAGAATCACTTGAACCTGGGAGGCAGAGGTTGTGGTGAGCCAAGATAGCACCACTGCACTCCAGCCTGGTCAACAAGAGGGAAACTCCACCTCTAAAAAACATATATGCTTAGATATGAAAAATGCTAAATGATTTTTGCTTATTCTGATGTATCACTATGAAGCAACACTTAAAATTTCCTCCTGCAATCCAACTTGACTTTCATATTAGAGTCAAAGTAGAATAATTAAAGTGTGTGAAACTGCCTTATCATCGGTCACATTGCACCTTTCATGTTCTTTTCCCTTGACTCATTCATTTGTTCATTCAATAAATATTGAGCACCTACAATATGCCACTGTTCGAGGTGCTAGGTGTGTAGTGGAGAGCAGGGCTGCTCTCTGGGAGCTGCCAGTGTCTAGAGTGTTTCTCTTTTTCCCAGTTCACCTCTTCTCTATCTTCATTTTCATCGTTTCAAAACCTTATCAAATGCTCCTTCCTTGCCTTTCCTGACCTATGTTCCAACCTTCACCTTCGTCTACCAACCCATGCACTTGTTGTCTCTCTCAACTTTGAAATCCTATAGCTTTGGTACCATCTTCCATCGCAGCCCACATGATACATTTCCTGTGGCTGAGAACACGGTGATCAGGATGGCCAACTGCTCATCCTGCAGATGGGACAGACAGGCGGCCACGTGGATCTCAACATACACTTAGAATAGACAGAGCTGCAGTGTTCATTATGCAGCCATTTCTGGGTTAAAAAGCAAGAGCTGAAAACTGTGGTCAAGCCTGAGTGCACTGAAGTAAGAAGCAGACACTCCAGTGTCTGGAGACCACAGAAGAGGAGGCATGCTGATGATGAGCGCCCCTAGGAAAGGTGTATCTTCTTTATTACTCATTGTGCATAAAGGTACATGGTTCTTGTAACAGAAAACAGGTTTATTCATTTGAATAAACCCTTTGGCAGGCACGGTGGCTCATGGCTGTAATCATAGCACTTTGAGAGGCCAAGGCAGGAGGATTGCTTAAGCTTAGGAGTTCAAGACCAGCCTAAGCAACATCGCAAGACCCCATCTCTTTAAAAATTTTAAAAATTAACCAGGTGTGGTGGCATGCAGCTGTAGTCCTGTAACTGAGTACATCCATTTCCCTAAGAGGTAGTTTAATGATTTTTTCTTCTGTTCCCCTTTCTCTTTTCCCCTTGCTTCCTACTTAGCCCTTTTTAAAATGCAAAATAACCTCTCACCTCCCTCTCACCAGATA
The DNA here is from genome assembly GCA_004027835.1 of Alouatta palliata. NCBI lineage: Eukaryota > Metazoa > Chordata > Mammalia > Primates > Atelidae > Alouatta > Alouatta palliata. Next base: position 4,508 of record PVKV010037314.1, read on the forward strand.
TTCCATACAGGACAAGTTCATCTTTGTGTCCCAAGATGGATCTCTACTCTAGAACTGACAGTCAATTTGCAGATGAGAGCATGTCTCCATGGAACTCAGACCTCCAGAGGGTAGCCTCAGAGGGGATACCAAAAGCATGCCCACTTGTCCACTTCTACAGTTTATTTCTGCTGACAGTCAATTTGCAGATGAGCCCCATCCGGTAGAGGCCTGGCCTGGCTTTCTTTCCCTCTAACCCTTACAAAAATGTCCACTTCTTGCTCCTAAGGCAAAGTGGTGCATTTAAGACTTTATGCCCTGCCCCCAAGCTGGTTTTGGAAATAAATTCACTTTTCTTGTACCAGGGCTTGCTGTCATAAATCGGACTCTACACACGGTGAACAACTAAGCTGCTTTCCAGTCACAGGCTCAGCTACTCAGGAGGCAGAAGTGGGAGGATCACTTGAGCCTGGGAGTTTGAGGCAGCAATAAGCCAAGATCATGCCACTGAACTCTAGACTACATGAAAGAACAAGACCCTATCTCAAAAACCAAAACATCCAAACAAAAACACAATCCCCTCTTTCATTCTCATGAAGTCCCAAGTTGAAAGAACATGTTTGGTGTGAGATACCTGAACTGGGTGGGCCCTTTGACAGTTAAAGTCAGAGTTCTGACGCCCAGAGTAAGCAATCCCAGGTGAGCAATGTCCCTTACATAATTCTGTCTTATTGAACAGGCCTTTCACATCTGAGTGTGTTGTGGCTGCTACTGAGGGAAACTTCCACGTGTGTATTTAGCATACCTCCCCTGATAAATGCCAACCCCCATGTCGGCAGGGCTGTGCCTGCCTCCACTTTCTACTTCCCCCAGTGCTCGGTGCACTAATAATGGTGACGATTTGGGTGCTGCTGCTGTCAATTGCTAACACAGATCATTCTCACTGTTTGCCAGGCATTACTCTACGTGTTCTTCACTTATTAACAGCCCTAGAAGGTGAGTACTACGACTATGCCCATTTATAGATAGGGAAACTGAGGGATGGAGAGGTTACATAGAATATCCAGATCCTGGCATATTTTGGGAAATATTCGCTAAATTGAATTGATTGAATTTCATTTTACTTTTTTGAAAGAGGTTCAGTGATGTGAGTCTTAATCTGATTTTGTTTGTTTGTTTTTTTTTTTTTTTTTTTTTTTTTTTTTTTTTTGAGACAGAATCTTGCTCTGTCACCCAGGCTGGAGTTCACTGGAGCAATCTTGGCTCACTGCAGCCTCTGTCACCTGGGTTCAAGTGATTCTCCTGCCTCAGCACCCTACCCCTGAGTAGCTGGGACTATAGGCACACACTCCCACAGCTGTCTAAGGTTTATATTTTTAATAAAGACAGAGTTGTACCATGTTGTCCAGGGTAGTCTTGAACTCCTTACCTCAGATGATCCACTGGCCTCGGCCTCCCAAAGTGCTGGGATTACAGAAGTGAGCTGCCGCACCCAGCAGTTTTTTTTTTGTTGTTTTTTTTGTTTGTTTTTTTTTTTTTTTGGTGGTGGGCAGAGAGTCTCAATGGTGCAATCTCAGTTCACTGCAACCTCCACCTCCCAGTTTTAAGCAATTCTCCTGCCTCAGACTTCCTAGTAGCTGGGACTACAGGCACCTGCCACCACGCCCGGCTAATTTTTTTTTTAGTAGAGACAGAGTTTCACCATGTTGGCCAGGCTGGTCTCAAACTCCCGACCTCAGGTGATCCACCCACCTCAGCCTCCCAGAGTACCAGGGTTACAAGCATGAACCACTGCACCAGGCCTTAATCCTATTTTGATACACATAAAAAAAATTTCTATTTTGATTTTTTACTTGTTTCAGAAATTGAAGTGTTTTCCATAATGTTTATCTCAAGGGTGGCACATGATTATTTTAAAACAACATGAAATAGAACTCTTGTGCTATGTATTTGACAATTTCTAATGTTTTAGTATCTTTTCGTCGGTTTTGGTTCATCATAATTAGTAAAGATCTTTCACCTTTGCTTTTCCACATTCTAAGCATATTCTATCTTGTGTTCGATGGTCATCGTATTTTAACAAAACCCATGAGTCTTTTCTCTGTAATCTCTTTTTTTTTTCTTCTCTTGTCTTCAGGGGCTGAGATTGCAAGGTTACTGTTCTTGAAACTCTCTGCTGTGTCATTTCTGAATGTAACCCCTGGAGACAGGATCTCAGAATCACCTGTGACTGCAGATGCCAGTTTCAGCTGCTCCAGCAGATTTAGGGACGCCAAGCAGGTGGCTGTTGTAGATGAATCCACCTTTTGTAAGATAAGTAGGCGATGTGCTGCTTGTTGATACATGCCTCAGAGAACATGTGAAACCAGGTGAGGTGTGGGCTGTATGTGTGTGTGTTTATCTCTGCCACTGTGTTTTCTCTGATGTACAAAAGCCTTACAGGACAAGGCACTTAGTCAACTCTCTTTAGCAGATTTTCATAAAGTTTTGTGACTTCCTTGTGCTTAGAGCTGTTTGAAAAATGTTTTTCCCCCACTATCCTTTGCATAAAACACAGAAATAGCATATCAGCAGGCTTTTTATGCAGCTTGGCTATGATTCAACAGTTCAAAATGTCCTTATTTCAAACTGGCCTGATGGAAGTCTGGCTAAAATCAGGACTCTTGAGAGACAAGCAACATGACGCTAAACAAATTCTGAAACATGCTGTTTATCTTTTTTCCCATATTGGCTTCCATGTATGTATTTTTTTTTTCCAGGCCGTCTGCAACCAAGATGATGATTTTCTTGTCTTTTGCCTTCAAGGAGACTCTGTAACATGGTACTTGGCGACAACGGCCATCAAGAGAGCAAGGGGCGGGCAGACAGGAGTGAGGGCTGAGCAGAGCCAGCCCACTGGGGCTTATTAACCCAGCACGCTTTACCATGGCTGGAGGTGAGCCTTGACCTTTATACTAAAAAATTTCCTACAACCCTAGGCATGGAGCAAAATAAGCCAGACTCCATTTTTAGAAATTGAAATATAAATAAAACCACTTAGTTAAAAAAAGCTTAAAACCACCTTTACCATCATATTTTAATTTCTGTTATCCACAGGTACAGATCTTGATGGTGCAGGGGGAAGGTGGCTTTTATTGATTTCAAACAAGGATTATTCATTCATAGATCTCTTCTGTGGCCTGTATACATGGCAACTAGGTTTTCTCAACCTGAAGATGTGACATATAGTGGTGTGGGATGGAATTTTCAAGACTGAAACTATCCAGAAAAATCTAAGTAATATGGTCCTTTGGTTTGGGTTCCCTTAGAGGCAGATCCTGAGACAAAGATCTGGGTACAAAGAGTTTATTTGGGAGGTGAACCCAGGAAACACTGGCAGGGGAGTGGGGAAGCGAGACAGGGAAGAAAAAATAAAGCCTGTAAAGTTCCCCAGCCACTGGGAGGCAGCATAGAGCAAGCCTTGGAGTTACCTCGTTGAGGGGTGAGGCTTTTGGGATATATATCCATCAGCTGCTCATCGGCTTTTGGGGGCTGCTTCTAGGAGTCCATCTTCCCAGCACTTTGGCTTGCTTTATAAGAGAGAGAAGAGCCAAGTGTTTTCCTGCCTTCAGAAAAATAATCCCTCAGGCAGAGTTGCAGGTGTTCATGGTAAGCAGCCTTGTGGTATGAAGGTAAGTGGGGGCAGGGGCAGGCAAGGCCCCCACCGCAGGGCTCCATATGACTACCGTGCACAAAACGCAAGTCATTGACCAGCTGAAGAGACTGCTTCCTGCGGGCTCTTCTCTTCCCCTCGCTCACCTTTATGTGTTTTGTGTTTATCACAGAACCCCACACCTAGACCATGCCTGGGACTTGAGAGTTCCAACCAAGTTGATGAATACATGAATGAATGAATGAACTAAATTTTACATAAGCTGAGAAGACTTTGTTTCTTTGGTTCTACCCTTTCCTTCTATGGACAACTCAGGGATAATACTGTGACTCATTTCAGACTGGCCCAACAGCTACCAGAATGAGTATTTCAACGCTCTCTGGGTCCTGGGGATGAGCAGTACCCTCTCATCCTGTAATAACTGTGGGCATCACACACTGACGCACAGACATGGTGCCAGGGCCCCCCTTCTTTGGAGTCTTGGGAAACCCACAATGGGATCTAAGTATCCTTGGATCAATACAGGCTCGTGTTTCTAACACTGAAGTTCGAGGTAAGTTATGCTTAGATGTTGATGGAGATTACACCTGGAGCACGCAGAAGTGCTCTTTGGTGGTGACATTCAGGTCTCATTTGGACCTCCACTGAGAACCCACGATGTGCTGAGCAGTGTTCCAGGTGCCCGTACATTGATTACAGCATCCAACCTGCGAGGTTGCACAGGAATTTCCATTCATGGGAAGTAGAACCATTCTCAGGGCTGCTGCTGCTTGCTGGTTGTTTGGACTGAGTTATGAAGACGAACAGGGTCTTAAGATGGGTAGTTGGGAGACATATTTTGATTTTTTAACACACACTTATCTTCATTGAATAACATCAGGCAGGGCACACCAGCTCCAGCCGGCCGTGGTTCTCCACCTCCCACAGTGAGTGGGAGCCCAGTACCTCCCTTACTGAGGCTTCTCGCCTGGACTAGGGGTAACTGGGTTTGCATCCTCTGACCTACAGCTTCCAGCAGTGCACGTTCACAGCAGTCTATGGAGGTATGTGTGTTGTTTTGATCAACTCTCTCACTGTAAACACCCTCTTCCTTTGCCGGGAGTAAAGTGGATGGAACCCGGGGGATGAGTGGAAAAGGACAAAGTGGTGGGGGAAAGAACCTTGTAGCTCATCATCCTAGCTTGTAGCTCATCATCCTAGCTTGTAGCTCATCATCCTAGCTTGTAGCTCATCATCCTAGCTTGAGGACCAGCCGAAGCACACAATGGGCCCAGGTTTCATATTCCTCGTAGGTCTCACAACTTCTGCCTTTCCCCCCTACCACTCCACGCTTACCTAACTGCTAGATATACCTCTCAAAACTTCTCACTCCTGAAACTCTCCTCTTTGCTCTATCCTAAAACTTAAAACAGTCATTATTTTGCTCCTGATTAAAACCCAGACCCAACTCCCACCCTGAACTCTACCCCATGAGCAGCAGAATTCTAATCACAAAAGTGTACTACGGATATTAGGAAATAAATAATAAATACGTTTGTATATATTATATATATACACACATGTAAACACACATATATGAGTATATATATAGTGTGTGTACATTATACATATATATGTATATGTGTGTGTGTATATATATGTACAGCCAGTGGAGAAGTGGGGAGTCAGTTCTGGCCCTGTCTGCAGGGGAAGAGACCACATGGGTCAGGAAAGCCTAAGGAACTGCCATCTCTCAGGGATGGAGTGGGTGCCCTTCTTCTCTGTAGAGTAAGAACACAACTTGTATCTTAGTTCCTGAATTTTAATATGTCCTAACTGAAATATAACAAATTGTGATGCTGAGAAATTATATGCAGCGGATGGGTAAGGGCAGGAACTGGGAGATCAACTTTGTGCAGTTGGATGTGAAGAGGGGTGTATGATTATTATAAGGATAAAGAATTCGAAAAAGGAAATATTTTATAAGCATTGTCTGAAAGTAGCAGACACCCACTGTAAACAGGGAGTGTTATATATGCGTTCATAATATGGAAGAGTTTAGTCAACGTTTGAAACTTTCCACTCATCCCCAAATCTGCAAACACAGCATTTCCTTTGGAGGGGCACATAAACTCTAGGATGCTATCATTAGGAAAGTGAGGATGTTAAAACCCAATCCCCTAAGTACCTGCAGACCATGCTGCATAATTGGGGAAGTAATCCAAGTGGCACACACGAGTGTCTGAACAAATTACCCAGAAATTCACTGCCTTTTATGCAAACTAATTTAATCTTTGCAGAATTTAGCCTTTTTGGCTAAGCTATCCTTCCTCAGGGGAGAAAAAGCAAATTAAACAGCAGTTTTCACTAGTTACACCAGCCTCTTCACTCCAGGAAAAAGTCTACAGGCTGATCAGCAGAAAAAAAGGGATCCGTTTTACGTGTTTGGCAAGGGGCTTGGTGTTTGCGTTGGTTTCCCTAAAGCAGCCATTAGCAGCAGTCAGCTTTATAGAAATGGTTACCGCATAGAAAAATGACAACCGGTTGCAGGCAGCCACCCACCTTTGAGACCTGGAAGGTTGTTCCTGGAACGCTCATTATGCTCTTCCAGACTTCTGGCAGCTCCAGTCCCCTGCGACCCTGCAGAAATAGTCAGCTGAAGTGAGGTGGACCCTGGTGCTATTTGCAATCCCTCTAAGGTGACGTCTGCTTTTCTTTTCTTTGTGCACAAAGACATCCAGAAATTAGCATTATGCCTTATCATATTCTCCCAGAAATTGACACAAAAATATGAAGTGGCTAAAGGCAGTGAGCTGGATTGTGGAAGTTAATAATAAATTCCTCGGTGACCCCAAAAGATGTAGAAACTAAGAAAGGCAGCTGAAAATCAACTAGTAGCTGATAAAGAAATGTTGGACACATAGCTGTTTCACAAAACATATGCCCCTATTCCCTATCTGCTTTTAAAATGTATTAATTATTTGTTTTAGACAGAGTCTTAACTCTGTTGCTCAGGCTGGCCTTGAACTTCTGGGTTCAAGGGATCCTCCCATCTCAGTAGCTGGTGAGATTACAGGTGTGTGCCACCACAATCATCTAATTTCTTAGATATATAGTTGCTTTTGTGATTTTTTTATTGTGGTAAAATACAGATAACATTAAATTTATCATCCTGTTTTTAAGTGGACAGTTCAGTAGTGTTCAGTGTATTTGCATTGTTGTAAAACAGACCTTTAGAACCTTTTCTTCATGCAAAACTGAAACTCCTTACCCACTAAACAGCAGCTCACCATTTTCCCATCCCTCAGTACCTGGAACCATCATGCTATTTCCCGTGAATTTGATGCTTCCAGGCACATACCCCATGTAAATATAATCATACCGCATTTGTCTTTTGGTGACTAGTTTATTTTGCTTGGCATATGTCTACAAGGTTCATCCATGCTATATGGCATGTATCAGAACTTCCTTCCTTTTGATGTCTGGATAATATTCCATCATATGTAGAGACCACAGTTTGACTAACCTTTTATCTGTCAATGAACATTTAAGTTTTTTTTCACCTCTTGGCTGTTGTGAATAGTGCTGCAATGAACACAGGAATGCTAATATCTCTTTGAGACAATGCTAACATCTCTTTGAGACACTGTTTCACTTTTTTTGATATACACTCAAAAGTGGGATTTCCGGATCATATGATATTTGTATTTTCAGTTTTGGAGGAGTTTCCATACTGTTTTCTATGACATTTGCACCATTTTATAATCTCAGCAAAATGCACAAGGGTTACAGTTTTTCCATATCCTCACCAACACAGATTTCCTGTGTTTTAGAACAGCCACCTTCACGGATGTGAGGTGATATCTCATTGTGGTTTTGATTCAAATTTCTCTGATGATTAATGATGTTACACATCTTTTCATATGCTTGTTGGCTATTTGTATGTCATCTTTGGAGAAGTGACTATTCAAGTCCTTTGCCTGTTTCTTATTGCTTTTGTTTTTTTTTTTTTTAATTAGGAATTCAATTGAAATAGGAATTCAATTTTTTGAAGTAGGAATTCTTTATATATCCTGGATACCAACCATTCATCAAATGTATGATTTGCAAATATTTTCTCCCATTCTTCAGGTTGCTTTCACTCTGTTGATTGTATCCTTTGATACACAAAAATTTAAGTTTGATATAGTTCCATGTGTCTATATTTGCTTTTGTTGTCTGTGTTTTTGGTGTCATATCCAAAAAATATTGCCAAATCAAAGCAGAAAAGCTTTGATTTTCTCCTAGGAGTTTCATAGTTTGGGGTGTTATATGTAAGTCTTTAGTGCATTTTGTTAACTTTTGCATATGGTATAAAATAAAGGTCAAACTTCATTCTTTTGCATATTTATGTCTAGTTTTCCCAATATTATTTGTTGAAGAGACTGCCTTTTTTCCATTGAGTTGTCTTGACATCCTCATCAAAGATCATTTGACCATATCTATGAAGTTTATTTTCTGGGTTCTCTATTTTATTCTAGTGGTCTGTGTGCCTGTCTCCATGCTGGATACTGTTTCTGTTACTCTAGCTTTGTAATATGTTTTGAAACAGCAAATGTGATTCTTCCGATTTCCTTATCTTCCAGAAATTTTTTTGGCTATTTGGGGGTCCTTGGGATTTCATATAAACTTTAGAATAAAAATTTCTATTTCTGCAAAAAGTGTCATGGAGATTTCGATAGGGATTGTGTTGAATCTACAAATAATTTTTAGATAGCATGAATATATTAACAACATTAAATCTTCCAGTCCATGAGAATGAGATGCTATTCCATTTATTTTTGTTATCTTTAACTTCTTTCAGCAATGTTTTTATAGTTTTTACTGTATGAGTCTTTCATATCCTTGGTGAGGTTTATTCCTAAGTATTTTATTCTTTTTGATGCTATAGCAAATTGAATTGTTTTCTTAATTTCCTTTTCTGATTGCTCATTGTTAGTGTATAAAAATGTATCTGATTTTTGTGTATGGCTTTTGTATCCTGCAGCTTCGCTGAATTTATTTATTGGTTTTAACAATTTTTTGTAAAACCTTTTGAGTTTTCTACATATAAGATTGTGTCATCTGTGAATATGTCATCAGAGATCATTTTACCTCTTTTGTTTCAATTTGTATGCCGTTAATGTCTTTTTCTTGCCTAATGCTCTAGCTAGGACTTCTGATAGTGTGTTGAACAGAAGTGGTAGGAAGGGAGGCTGGACATGGTGGCTCCCTCCTATAATCCCAGAGCTTTGGGAGGCTGAGGTGAGAGGATCACTTGAAGCCAAGAGTTAGAGACCAGCCTGGGCAACATGGCATAACCCTATCTCTACCTAAAAAAAAAAAAAAATAGCTGGGCCTGGTGATGTACACCTGCAGCTAGCTACTTGGAAGGCTAAGGCAGATGATCACTTGATCCCAGGAGCTCTAGGTTACAGTGAACTATTATTGAACTGTTGCAGTCCAGCCTGGACAACAGAGTGAGATGATGTCTTAAAAAACGAAGAAGGAGGACGAGGAGTGGGGAAGAAAGAAAAAGAAGAGGAAAAAGAAGAAGAAGAAGAAGAAGAAGAAGAAGAAGAAGAAGAAGAAGAAGAAGAAGAAGAAGAAGAAGAAGAAGAGGAGGAGGAGGAGGAGGAGGAGGAAGAAGAAGAAGAAGAAGAAGAAGAAGAAGAAGAAGAAGAAGAAGAAGAAGAAGAAGAAGAAGAAGAAAGAAGAAAGAAGAAGAAGAAGAAGAAGAAAGAAGAAAGAAGAAGAAGAAGAAGAAGAAGAAGAAGGAGGAGGAGGAGAAGGAGAAGGAGAAGAAAAAGGAGGAGGAGGAGAAGAAGGAGAGGAAGAAGAAGGAGGAGGATGAGGAAAAGAACAAGAGGAAGAGGAAAAAGAAGAGAAGAAGGAGGCGGAGGAAGGGGAGGAGAAGCGGGGAGGAGGAGAAGGAAGAGGATAAGGAGGAGGAAGAGGAGGAGGAGGAAAAAGAAGGAGGAGGAGCAGGAGAGGAGAAGGAGGAGGAGAAGAGTGGTGAGAGTGGACAACTTTGTTGCTAATCTTAGAGGAAATGCTTTCAGTCTTGGACCTTAAGTATGATGTTAGCTTTGGGCTTTACCATGTTGAGGTTGTTTTCTTCTAGTCCTAGTTTGTCGTGTGTGCGTGTGTGTGTGTGTGTGTGTGTGTGCGCGTGTGTGTGTGTTTCATGAATGTAGTCTTGTATTGAATTTACTAGGGTTTTTGGGAATATTTTGCTCAATATTCATCAGAGATATTGGCCTGTAGTTTTCTTCTCTTATAATGTCTTTGTCTGGCTTTAATATAAGGATAATACTGGCCTCATAGAATGAGCTTGAAAGTGTTTTCTACTTTTCTATTTTTTTAAGAGAGTTTCTGGAGAATTGATGTTACTTCTTCTTTTATTTTATTTTTTGCTTTTTGAGACAAGGTCTTACTCTGTCATCCAGGTTGGAATGCAGTGGTGCAATCATGGCTCACTGCATCCTCAACCTCCCATGTTTAAGTGATCCTCGCACCTCAGCTTCCCACGTAGCTGGGAGCACAGGCATGTGCCACCACACCTGGCTAATTTTTAATTTTTTTTTGTAGAGATAGAGTCTCCTATGTTTCCCAGGCTGGTCTCAAACTCCTGGACTCAAGTGATTACCCCGCCTCAGCCTCCCAAAGTGCTGAGATTATAGGTCTGAACCACCATGCTCAGCCTAATTTTAAATGTTTAGTAGAGTTTTCAGCAAAGTCTTCTGGTCCTGGACTTTTGTTTATTGGGAGTTTTTTTTTTTTTT